>WNNJ02001986.1:0-166909 GCA_012934845.2 Pomphorhynchus laevis
TTTCGATCGACACATCCAATAATCATGAACAGGTATTGAACCCTGTTTCTTATATTTGAGAAGTAATTGATTAAGTTTCCTCTCTCGGCAACGAGTTGGATCCTTATAAACTACAGATCATGGAGGATAGCTTCGTTTCGAGGATTAAAATGATAATGACAGCGGATGTCAAGTCTCTTTTCAGCAGCGTACCTGTTGCTAAAGCAATTGCCCTAGCAGCTGACAAGCTCGCTGAGTCTAATACTTCGTGGAGACTCCCAAATGAGAGTTGGCGGGGATTACTTTACGTATGCACTGTGCAATCACATTTTCAACTTGAGGGAGTGATGTATGACCAAAGTGGAGGGCTATCCATGGAAAGTCCGCTTGCACCAGCGTTGGCGGAGTTGTACATGAGGGTCTGGGAGAGCAGCATGCTAAAAAGATTGTAATTGCATCTTGTACTGGCGCAGGTATGTGGATGATGTATTGATATTCACAGCAAGTGTCTTTGACACTATTCTTATGAAGAGCACTTTGAACAGTTTAGATGATGATATAAAATGGGATGTTTCTATTGGAGATAATCTAGAGGTTGGTTTTTTTGATGTCAAGATCCAGATCATTAACAACAATTTGGTCACCAGTGTATACAGAAAGCCTAATATTCCACTTCAGCTTACACCTTATACATCATTCGACTAGAAGAATGGAAGCTTTCGAGTACTTGCTCGATGTTCTACAGAGCAATAAAATTGTGTAGTACAACGGAGCTTGCAAACAAAGAAAGACAACATATATGGTCCACACCGATTAAATGTGGCTATCCCAAACGTATCATTCATAGAGCCAGTCATCAGGCAATGAGATCTTCGTCGAAACAAAATGAAAATAAACCATAACTTATCTACATTTTCGGAAACGAAGCGGGACTTTCAATAAGGATCCAACTCGTTGCCGAGAGAGGAAACTTAATCAATTACTTCTCAAATATAAGAAACAGGGTTCAATACCTGTTCATGATTATTGGATGTGTCGATCGAAATGCAAACCTGATCAGCTGACAAGCTCGCTGAGTCTAATACTTCGTGGAGACTCCCAAATGAGAGTTGGCGGGGATTACTTTACGTATGCACTGTGCAATCACATTTTCAACTTGAGGGAGTGATGTATGACCAAAGTGGAGGGCTATCCATGGAAAGTCCGCTTGCACCAGCGTTGGCGGAGTTGTACATGAGGGTCTGGGAGAGCAGCATGCTAAAAAGATTGTAATTGCATCTTGTACTGGCGCAGGTATGTGGATGATGTATTGATATTCACAGCAAGTGTCTTTGACACTATTCTTATGAAGAGCACTTTGAACAGTTTAGATGATGATATAAAATGGGATGTTTCTATTGGAGATAATCTAGAGGTTGGTTTTTTTTGATGTCAAGATCCAGATCATTAACAACAATTTGGTCACCAGTGCATACAGAAAGCCTAATATTCCACTTCAGCTTACACCTTATACATCATTCCGACTAGAAGAATGGAAGCTTTCGAGTACTTGCTCGATGTTCTACAGAGCAATAAAATTGTGTAGTACAACGGAGCTTGCAAACAAAGAAAGACAACATATATGGTCCACACCGATTAAATGTGGCTATCCCAAACGTATCATTCATAGAGCCAGTCATCAGGCAATGAGATCTTCGTCGAAACAAAATGAAAAGAAACCATAACTTATCTACATTTTCGGAAACGAAGCGGGACTTTTAAATCAAGAAGAGGGTTCATGATGCTGGTAACAACGTAAGGAAGCAAATTAGGACTGATTATAAATGCCCATTACGTCTGTCTAGTTTTTCAAACGCAAACCTAAGAAAAACAGTATAGGTTGTGTATATTCGATACCCTGTCGAGATTGTTATCACAAATATATTGGTCAAACGGGTGAAAAGCTGGAAACACGTGTAGGACAGCACTGTCGATATATAAAAACGGCCAACTCATCATCAGCGGTCTTCAATCATTGCAAGAACAGTGATCACATAATTTATTTTGATGGTGCTGAAGTTCTTTGCCAAGAGACGAATAAGAAAATTAGAACAATTAAGAAAGCTTTTTTCTTAAGACAAGAATGTGGCAAAGTCTTTGAAGGCAATAAAACAGACGTTATTTTGAGATTGCCACAATACGGTTTGCAGTTGGAATAAACATGTAATTTTTGGATTGATTTGTATTTTAATTTGATTTTGTTTTATATGGTGTTTTATTCTTTAGTGTTTTATCTTTTTATTCGTGTTTTATTATTTTAGTGCTTTTTAGCCAAATTTTATCCAATTGAACTTTAATACTTGTGTTTTGTAATTTTAGGTAAAAAAATTTCTTTGATGTTTTTGTTGTAAGTGTATATGTGTTGTGTAGTTGTGATTTTACTGTTTGAATTTTTGATTTTTTTGCCTGAAGAAGGTCGCTAGGAGCGACTGAAAATTTGTAAAAGTTTTCAAATAAATTCCCTACCTTGCAATTTCTTCAACAAATATGAGTGGGAATTTTTACCAACGAATAAATATCTATATAAAAATGAATACTTGTACATATAATAATGAATTCTTGTACATATAAAAATGAATAACCATGTAATCATGTTCTGATAGACCACATTGCTCTCTCACAAACACGTCCCCATTCCATCTCACTGCTACTCCCCTCAGCTTATCCTCACGGAACTCTTTCATCTTCTCTCTGTGTCACCTACCGAAGTCTCATCTGTTTTCATGTCATTGCCCAGTAAAACCTCACCTGCCGATCCCTGCCTACCCCCATACTTAAATCCATATGCTTATCGATATCTCCTTTCCTCACCTTACATGTTTAACTCGTCCATTCGCAGTCATATATTTCCTTCACACTGGAAATCCACCATCGTTCGTCCCCTCCTAAAATAACAATCGCTCGACCCCTCACTTCTAAGCTTTTAGAGCGCCTTATCTTAATACAGATTAACGTGTACCTCTCTTCACACAATCTTAACCCTCCTTTCTAATCCGCTTTTCGCTTTAATGACCTCACAGAAATCGCCTGCATGAAAGTTTACAACGACCTACTCATTTCTCGTGATAAGGCTCTATATGATGTTCTCATCTCCCTCAAACTCTCATCCGCCTTCGACATCGTCGACCACTCCATCCTCCTTTCTCGCCTTCGTTATGATTACGGCTTTACTTCTTCATCCGTTGCATGGTTTGCCTCATATCTACCCGACCGTTCTTTTCGACTATGTTCAAATTCATCATCCTCTCATACCGTCTCTATTTTCTGCGCGGTCCCACAAGGTTCAGTCCTAGAATCTCTACTTTTCTCTCTACTACTTGTCGATCTCTCTCCGTTTATCAAACCATACTCCTTTAAGGTCATCCAATACGCCGATGACATCCTCATATATGCTCATACACCTGCCATCGCATACACGATATCGCAAATTTTGCATCCGACTGTTTCTCTTCTATCTACAAACGTCTCTTCCATCTTCATATCGTTCTAAACCCAGACAAGTCCAAAATAATATGGATCATCCACCGTCAACCTAACATATCCCCTCCCCCTGTATATTTTGCCTTACCAATCATCCCCATAGTCCATAATGTCACTTTCTTAGGATTCCATTTCGATGACCACCGTTCACTTAAACCCTTCGTGTGCGACAATGTCCGCTCGTCTAACTTAATTCTACGTGACATCCGCCGTATCCGCCCACATATCGACTTCCGTTCCTGTATGTATATTCTTTCATCGCTTCTATTCTCTAAAATCGATTACTGCCTCAGTCTTTTTGACAATTCTCCAAAATCCATCATCCTACCCCTACAACGCATCATCAACTCCGCCGTTAGATTGTTCTTACTTTCTTAGGATTCCATTTCGATGACCACCGTTCACTTAAACCCTTCGTGTGCGAAGGGTTTAACCATCCACATCCGCATACAACTTCGCCTTCTTCTCGTAACTTTTCGTCTTTTCGCTATCGGCTCCCCATTCTTCATCAACCTCCCTTTTTTAGAAGACACTCGTCCAACCTCTCTCTATCACTGCGTTCTCGTAATTCCCTCTTACTCTACGTTCCCATCTTCTCTAACAACTACGGTATCCGATCCTTCTTCGTCGCCACCCCACTCGCCTGGAATCAGCTTTCACTCGACGTCCGCTGCGCTCCCTTTTTTATTACATTCAAATGTCGTCACCATATTAAACTTCTAGATACATGATTTAGAATTTTGGTTGTTGTGGCCATGTAAGCGTGCGCAGGCACGCATTTGCCACGTAAAAATAGATCTTATTTTATCGTAGTTTTATAGTAGTAAACTTTTTATCTAATACCGTAGAATAAAATAGATAGATTAGAATGTGATAATATCAACTAAGTTTAATTACGGAATTAATTTTATTGTCTTTACGCATTGATTGCTATTCATTGATCTCAATTTTCAACGTCTACGTCAAGACAATTCTACCCAGCTAATCTAACGCAATGCAGAATACTCGTGAGTCTTTTTCACTGAATATTCTTCAGTGGAATTCGGAGGTGCTTCTGCCCTTAGACTTCTATCCGGTAGAGATGCAGATGTTATAGACCTTCAAGAGACACGGTCTATCCGTCTCCCCCAGGACATTACTTGTATCATCCCTATGCACATTTATTCCCACTATACTCCGTACATAACCACACCTCACTCATCTTCTCAAGGTCTTCTATACTTAGTGAAATGTTCCTTTAGATCCTCCCTCCTGCTAAACTTCTCTTGTTCAGCCATGTCTTGCTTAGTTATATCACTGTAAGAACGGTAAACACCTCAGTCTAGCCAATGTCTACATCCGTCCAGGTGAGATTCACAAGAACCGTGACCTCCTTGATAGGATTTTGGATAGTGGCTATGACATGGTACTTGGTGATTTCAACGACAGAACTGGTCGTTGGATTAATACAGCAATTCGCAGAGCCAGGAACGGTTATCTTATTCATTGACCACCAACCCCTACCTTTTATTGCACATCAACAAATTCTATCATCGACATACTACTGCTTCACTCGAGGTGGCTGTTAAAACCCCTCTTCACGGAGCAGTCGCGCCAACATCTGACCACCGCTCATGATCTAATTCGCTGGCGGATTGAAGAGGATGCGTTGCTTCTGAGGAGATTCCACATTGACCTATTAGAGTGGCTTTCTTTCAGGCAACTATCCAACGCTTCCCCTGAATTGGGCATGATAGTCTGACCGAATTTAATTCCTACCTATCTTCGAAAGCTTACGCGTTGCTCTCAACTACCTATAAAGGTCGTATTTACAGTCCCACTCCGGCAAAACTCAAAACCTTAGCTTATATGTTGCGTCTCCCCAATCTCTCTGTTTCTGCCAGACAGGCTCTCTCGAATGAATATTGAAGCACCAGGTATAGGTTCCAACTGGGTAAGGATAGGGCAAACATTGCTTCCCTTAATCCAGCTCAGTCTTCCTTTTGGAAGATATTCAAGGATAAATTTGTCTGTTGGAAGGATAGAACATTCGGTTGGATTGGTAGTAAAGATCTTGATATAGTTTTAAAGAAGTCGCTATTCCTACATAATTATGGAGCCACTCAATCACCTCAGCCAATCACGCCTTGGGGGATTTGAGGGGTAGGAACCTATTTGTCACAGATAACCTTAACTCTTGGGGGCCTCCCGGGCACCTCTAAATCCGTCACTCCACTTTCTTCTCGAGTCTGTCAGCTTTCGACAGCCGAACAAAGAAGAGAAGTGGCCGTCACAATGCCATTAGCATACCCTTCCGATGTAGCCGGCATCAACATTAGTCGTCGAATTTTTATACCTAAAAGAAATCCGCTCTCCTGTTCTAAAAACCTGCGGCCCATTTCGATACAAAACTCCCTCATCTCCATTTACGAAAAAGGACTTGCGCGTAAAATCCGCGACCATCTATATAGGCGTAATTTAATCCAGCCAGGTTTTCATGGGTTTGTTAAAGTCGCTCGATCCATTCAGCAATAGGTGAAGTGCAGCAGTTTTGTCAGGAAAATGGCCATCATCTCGTTGTGGCTGTTTTCCATGGCTTTCTGCTGCATTTGACCGTATCTCAATACCCTTCGTTATCTCCTTTATCAGGTCTCTCAGGTTGCATGAGAGAATTAATAACAAGGTGGAGATTTTGCTTTACACCAAGCGATTCTTCTATGAAGACGACCCTGATGCGCGTCAGTTCTACCCTATTACGGGTGTGCATCAAGGATCCACACTTTCTCCAATCTTGTATCTTGCTGCCTCCATTATACTCTACAAAAAGTTAAACGCGATCAACATCTTGTAGTATACGCTGATGATACCACAACCCTGATTCTGAACACAGGTGCAAAGATGTTGTCTAGGACATCAACCGTTTCTTTTAAAGATTAAAAGATCAGCTCCCCGTTTCCAATCTTATTCTAAACTCTAGCATATCGCAGGTGGTTGTTTTTCATGGCACCCCTGAGACCAAAAAGAAACTTAAGAAACTTCTCGAGTCGAGTAAAATACCTGGGGTTCACCGTTACGGCGAATTGGTCGGCGAAAGCTGACCTGGATAGACTTAAACGTATTCTGAATAGAGAGCTAGGTGGGTCCTGAAACGGGCCCCGTATTTGCAATTGAATGGGAAAAACCAAGTACATCTTTAAGATACTTTAGCCATCTCGGGATTAGTCTTCTTTTCTAGAAGACGTTCCCCAGAGCAAAGGCTAAGGTTTCTCAAGCTCGTTGTCCCTCATTTCCTCAGCATAGTTCGCCTCGATTGAATTCTTCATGTGAAAGACCCCGAGTGGTTCAGTCGGAAGGCGGCGTGTTGAATTGGTTGGAGAGCTTAGCTCCCACTGGACCTGAGGCCGTGAGTTTTGGCGAAGACTAACAACGACATTTTTTTGTGGTCGCTGATCTGACTTGTTATAGTTGTTTTTGTTTTACATGTTAACCCTGAACCTTGTATTATTTTTTTAAAGAAACTTTAGAAAAAATATAGTGTTACTCTTTAAAAACTATTGCTACATAAAGTGTTTCTACAGTTTTAGCCTACAGAGTTAAAAGCTCTGATTATAATAAACTGATTACAAGAAATAAAATTATACCACGAACTAAATTATAAATCGAGGACGAAATTTACATTAAGGACGAACTATTACTGGGCATATCGAACTATATGTGTCTAATAGTACATACATATCATTGCTGAATATAATCATATCATTTAATAAATGTCATTACATATCATTATATAAACTTCAGACACTTTAGAAATGCCATGAAGATACGTCTGTTTACATGATTCACGACCTCAAGCGGTAGACTATTCCAAGCAGGTACAACAAGTACATTATGTGTATTCAAAATCAATTGAGTGTTGAGATAATTAAGAACTCATTCGATTGATCGTTCAGAATTTTTCTGGTGTAGAATCACGGTTGAAGAAACATTTTCAAGCTTGATTGTTGTTCTCATTTATCGCAGTCCTTTAGCTGACTCACAAAACATTAGGATGGATATTACACGATTTTTGCTCACATACAATACGATCAGATAAACGAGTCTACGTATTTTATACGATATATAAATAAAAATAAATAATAATTGTAAAATTTTATGCAATTTATTATTATATCAAGTTAAAATAAAAAATGAAATTATATATATTATATTATATATTATTTATATTATTATTTATATTATATTAAAATTTATAATTAAAATTTAAAATAAAAATCAATTTTTATGAATTGACTAATAAATAATAGATGATATATCGGAATAAGGAATAGAGTCATTATAATATATAATATTTTAACATCACAATTTATATATAACAAATTAAAATATAAAATTGAAATTTAAAAAGTCAATTGTTATAAATAATAGATGATGTATAAGAATAAGAATTAGTGGTCATCAATGTTTGTATTTTGAGTGATTTTAATGCAGTACGCACTAATTGGAACAGTTATTCCCATTACCAGCTGTAAATTTTAGTCCCCTATCCTCTTTGATGATATTAACGAATGCCATCTAAGTCAGCAGGATTATACTAAATTTAGAGGGATCTCTAAAAGTCTGCTCACTTTGTGTTTATCCAGTCCGGAATGTAATATTTCCGTTGATTATAGTGACGCCTTGGGTTTGAGCGATCATCGTTTGCTATTTTCTATCTGTACAGTAGCATAAAACTGCCTCAACAATCTGCGTCTTTGGTGAATTCTTACAAAACCAACTTAGTCGCCTTCAACCGATTCCTAGTATCAGTTGTTTGGAGGGACCCATTTAAAGGTAGCCTATAATCAGCTTGATCTTTTTCAAGCATGTAATTGTCACTGTACTTTATCGGTTTTCTCCGCTAAAACGTGCTTCCACCAGCAATTTAACAAAGTCGTGGTTTGATTCTAAATTGATTATATGCTTAAACGGCGTCATAATTTATTCTCCGATTATAAACGCGGTTTGATCGATTACACAGTTTATTGCGTGTTTCGGAACAAAGTTACAAAATGTAAGAGTGAGAATAAGATCCACTTTAGGATAAAACTGATGGACGATTTTAAGTTAGACCGTAAAGCCCTCTTTTCCTATGCATCAAGTAAGTCTAAAAGTGCGCAATCAAAACTATGCATCAAAGTTGATGATAACTTAGTAACCGAAAAGTACTTAATATCTAATAACTTCTTAACAGAGTTTTTTACGACACTAGGCGATCATTCCCAACAAGTCGATTACAATATGCTTACATGTGACGAATCACGTCCTCATTCCTGGATAAATGCTTATTTAGTACGTGATGAATTACTAAGGCTGAAACAATGCTCTTCTGCAGGACCCGATAACATTCAATCCTACTTTGAAACGTTGCCAATAATATAGGAAATAATACAGGAAATCGGCAGTCCGAGTAGGATCATATTTATTCGACTCGGTGAGCATTAATTAGAATGGGTTTTCCTCAAGGTTCTATTCTCAGCACATTAGTATTTTGTTATATTTATAAATGATCTGTCTGACATTATACAGTCACCTTTGATACTGACCCATGTACGCGGATGATATTAAGTTGTGGCGCAATATTAGATATGATCTAGATAAAGATATTCTCCAAGCTGACTTGGGCGCTTTTTATAATTGGCAAATGAAAATAAGATAAAAGTTTACGGGGCAAAGTTCAACTATATGTATTTTAGCAAACAATATTTAGATCACTATTATATCACAGGATCCGTAGTATTACCTGCAGTCGATCATTTCTAAGACCCAGGAATTGTCGCAGCAAACAACTTAAAAACTAAAACAAATACATATAAGATTTGTTTTAGGGCGATGAGAATATTTAGTATTATCAGGATATGTTTCATAAAACTGTCGATCGACAAGTTACACTATTTGTTTGACGCATACGTAGGCATCATTTTAATACCCTGATCTGAAATGTCGTATCCATTATATGACAGTGAGTTTATCTAGAAAAAAGTCCTGAGAATAGCATCTAAAGCGTTACAGGTTTGGGAAATCTATCTTCCACTATCGCTAACGGCGTTTAAATATGAAAGCCATGTTTTATATGCGAAACATTAAAATTCTTTTCATCACTTGTTGTGCTGTGAAAGATCCCAAAAGTCCAATACAACGTTATGATTCCCTTACGAACTGCAACTTACACCAGGAACCATGAATTTGATGGTTCCATGAATTCAGAGAGTGCACTGAAGGTTGAAAACGCTTAATTGTTTGGCAGGCCGAGTAATCAAGCATTTGAATTTCCTTCCAGGAAAAATATTATAACTTAATCAAATACCAATTTCAGAAAGAAATTCAACCGTTTACCAGTATTTCAATTTTAGTATTTTTTTCAATTTTTCTATTCTTTATGTGATGCTAATATATTATCATTTGCTCCAATATAGACTATAATTAATGAAACCGCAGATAACATGTTTATAATTCACATCTTCATAGTCTCCATGCAACTTTGCTGTAAACCTCTATATTAATAAGAATTGCGCAAAAATTAATAATTAGACTTTTTCAACAGAACATACATAAGTTGATAAAAACACAAAAACACAGTTCGATGAAATAGCATTCTTCTACGTTCAAATTTCGTCAACAACTGACTTCTTTTATACCTTCACGGCATCAGGTCCAGAGGAATCTTAGTCCCCTGCCGCACCAGCGCGCCGCCTTCTGACTGAACCATTAGGGGTCTTTTCCCCCCAAGAGTTCAGTCGAGGCAGACCATTGTCGGTAATCACGTGATGAGGTACTTGAGAAATATTAGTCTTTGCTTTGGGGAGCGTCCTCTAGAAAAGAAGACTAATACCGAGATAGCCCAAGTACCCCAAATGTGTACTTGGGTTTTCCCATTCGATTGCAGATGCTGGCCCGTTTCAGAGCCCACCTAGCTATCTACAAGATACGTTTTAGTATATCCAGGTCAGCTTTCGCCGACCAATTCACCGTATCGGTGAACCCCAGGTATTTTACTCGACTCGAGAATATAGGGAGTGGATGAGGTTGCAAAATAAAGGAGAGTGCAGAGAGTGCTAATCTTTTAAGTTTCTTTTTGGTCGCAGAGGTGCCATCAAAGACAACCACCTGCGATTTGCTGGAGTTTAGAATAAGATTGGAAGCGGGGAGCTGATCTTTTAATCTTTAAAAGAAACGGCTGATGTCAGAGACTATTTCTTTGCACCTGCGTACAGAGAACATGGTTGTGGTATCATCAGCGTATACTGCAAGATGTTGATCGCGTTTAATTTTTTTGTAGAGTATAATGGAGGCAGCAAGATACAAGATTGGAGAAAGTGGATATCCTTGAGGCACACCCGTAATAGGGTAGAACTGATGCGCATCAGGGTCATTTTCATAGAAGAATCGCTTGATATACAACAATATTTCCACCCTGTTAACAATACTTGCAGTCAACCCAAGGGATCTGAGAGAAGAGATAACAAAAGGAATGGAAATGCGGTCAAATGCATCAGAAAAATCATGAAAGACAGCCACAGAAAGCTGATGACTGTTATCCTGACAAAACTGATGCATTTCATCAATTTCTAAATGGATCGAGCGCCCGTTGACACACCCATGAAACTCGGTGGGATTAAGTTACCCTACTTAAAAGGTCGCGGATTCTACTGCAAACGTTTTTTCGTAGATGGATATGAGGGAATTTTGAATTGAAATGGGCCGCAGGTCTTTATGACATGAAACCGATTTTTTCTTTGGTAAAAGAAAAATGGATGCCGGCTACATCGGATGGTGAGGCTAAAAGCATTGTGACGACCACTTATCGTCTTTGATCGGCTGTAAATAGCTGACAAATTCGAGAAGAAAGTGAAGCGACGGATTTCGAGGTGCCCAGAAGTGGGCACCAGAAGTGAAGGATATCCGTCCTAAGGCGGATTGGGAGAAAACGTGGCTTCATAATTATGCAGGGCTAGTAACTCTTCCAAAACTCTACATAGGACTTCGCTACCAATCCAACCAGAAGCCCTCTCCCGCCAACAGACAAACTTCTCCTGCTTAAATATCTTCCAGAATGAAGCCTGATAGGGATTAAGACGAGTAATACTCGTCCTGTCCCTACTCAGCTTGAGTCTATATCTAGAACTCCAATATTTATGGAGAACCTGCCGGAAGGAAGCAGAGAGATTGGGAAGGTGTAATATTTTTGCTGGGACCTTGAGTTTTGTTAGAGTGAAATTGTAAATGAGAACTCTATAGGTAGTTTAAAGGATCACGGTAGCTTGAAAGAGTAGTAGGAATTAAATTCGGTCAAACTCTCATTCCCTATTCCGTGGAAGAGTTGGATAGCTGCCTGAAAGAAGGCCACTCTGATAGGATCAAAGTGAAACCTCCTTCTAAGCAACGTATCTTCATCTAGCCGCCAGCGTATTAGATCATGAGAAGTAGTCAGCTCTTTGCGCTACTGCTCAGGACAGATAGGTTTTTACAACCATGTCCTATGTAACAGTAATATGTCGAGGAGTGTATTTGTTGTAGAGCAATGAAAGGTAAGGTTGGTAGTTTATGTATAAGATAGTCATTACTGGCTCTGCGAAGTGCTGCATTAATCCAGCAATCAGTTATGTCGTTGAAGTCACCGAGTAACATGTCCTAGCCGCCACCTAAAATACGGTCCAGCAGGTCACGGTTTTTGTGAATCTCCCAGGACCGGATGTAGACATTGGCTATGCTGATGCGTTTACCGTTCTTAATCAGGTATTTTGCTAAACAAGAAAGGGCTGGATATGAGTAGTTTAGTAAGAGGGAGGACCTTAAGGAGCATTTTAATGATGTTAGAAGATATTGGTAAGAGGATGAGTGATGAGGGGTTATGTACGGAGTAAATTGGGTAGTAATGTGCCTTGGGATAAATCGAGTAATGTCCTGGGATAGACGGATAGACCGCGTCTCATGAATGACTATAACATCTGCATCTCTACCATAAAGAAGCCTTAGGGCAGAAGCTTCCCGAATTTCACTAAATGATATTAAGTGAAAAAGGCTCTAGAGTACGTCCCATTGTATCAGTGTAACTGGAGTTGGACGCCCTCAACCTATTCGGAACCAAAGGCGGAAGGGTGGCCCCTTTCCCTCGTAAGCCACATCCCAGATCAAATCCTTCAGAGGCAGCTTCAGAGCGGCTATGCTCAGCGCTGAGTCGGTTCGTCTTTTAGATTTTGGTAGCTTCTTTATATTGCTGGTCTTCCCAGAAGGAGGAGAACGGAAAGATTCCGCTAATTGTCCCACCAATTTTTGGACCAATTTTTCAAGGTGGATCATTGATGCTTGATGCTTCTCTTCAATAAATTTCAGAATTTCCATATCCAGTATTCTGTCGTCTTTCTTGAAGTCACCGACGAGAGCATCATGTCGTCTTTCTTGTTATATAAGACAGTTTTCACAGTTGTACCACAACCCCGCACTTATCGGGTAGGGAACATCCAGCAGATCAATGGTCATCCTACCGATGGTCATCCAACAATGGTCATCAATGGTCAACGATGATATCCAACATCTACCAATGGTCATCCAACAATTGTCATCCTACCGATGACAATTGTTGCAGTGAGGGTAACTGAGTCGATTTCGATGTTTGAAAATCTCAAGTTATACCCTAAAGTATTGTATGTCGAAATCGACAGTCTTAGAGCTTCATCCACAAAACGGCACGGGAATGGGGAATACTTCAATCCCTTTTATAAAACGAACGTTTGAGACTTTGTAATCACTTTCTAGGGTTGATATATCTTCATCTGAAATTAAGGTTGGCATATTGTTTACCTTTATTGTTGCAAGGATTGGTTTGGAAGAAATTATACCACGTTCAGAATGTTCGTTTTTAAAGTAGTCGGCGTACGACATTGCCAGATCTGGAGTGTTGAATAAGATTTTAATCTCAGGTTCGTAGTATTTTATAGCATTGAATTCTTTTTTAAATTGATCGGCGAAGATTCTTATAAAAACATTAAACACGCTCTGGCTTTCCCGAGACACCACAAGTTTGATAATCACCAGATTGAATAATTTTGGTACCGGAGGAAGTTCCCCCTTCTGAATATATTCAAGAGAAGCTAAATTTCTACTGGCCTCCTTTACTGCATTGACAGGAAAATTCGTTATCATTGGATTTTTTGATCGCTCCGACGTGTTAAATTTACTCATTATTGACTAAATCCCGGCAAAAACTCATTCATTCAGAGTGTTTGCGTCATATTATTTATTATTTTCACACAAATTATTAGCCGCGAATGATTATTTTACCGTTCACGAAAAAAATCAATTACTTAAATAACTTCTAGCGTCCACGCCAGTATTTAATAGCCAGTATAATATTTTGCATGAAGCTGCAGTAGCTGAATTCACATGCAATTTCTTTAGGCAGCACATTTCATACATTTAAGGACCGATGTGAAAATCGCACCACGCTTGGGACTTTGCCATGTGGTAATCTATATAGTGAAAGAGGATAACCTCTACGAGCTTACGAACTAATCTTTGCATAGTGAGAAGGAAATCCCTCTGCAGAATAAACCATCTGCCACCTCGCTATAAGGTATATGTAAATCAACCTTTGACGCATTGAAAGCAGCTGTAAGGAAGCTAAGTGGTCTATGTATAAATGCACAGGTTGAAAACACAATCTGGAACCTCTTCGAAGCATTGACTCAAGCTTCGTGATTTCTGCCTTAGTTGATTGAAATGATGCATGGATACAATATTCAATGTGTGAGCGAACCAACGCTCAATATAGTCGCTTAAAACTTAATGGATGTCGCCAGGCAAACATATTTTCGATGAAATACATAGCTTTCGTTGACTTACCATGAATAAAGTCAGTATTTGTGCGAGTTCTGGGTGTACTGTGCAAAATGACACCTAAATCCCTACACTCATATACAACTTCGTGTGTATGAACCCCTAATCGAAAATCACGATTATGTTTACTTTTTCCTAGCTTCATATGGACACATTTATCAAAGTTCAGTTTATACCTGTAGCTACACTCCATTTGTGTATTCGATCAAGGTAGTTCTATAGGAGCCGACCATACACCTCATTTATATTAACAGACTAAAGTTGGAGGTAATCCGCAAAAGCCAAGCAAGGATTCTGGATTTTTAACAGTAAGTCAATAAGGTAAACAATAAAGAAAAGAGGACCGAGTACCTTGCGGAACTCCACAATTTACAAGTTTGGGGAAGGATAAATGGTTTCCAACTCTAACTATAAAAAATCTATTTCGGAGAAAATCGACGATCCACCTGCACCGCAACGAAGAAACTCCATAATGAGACAGCAAGCTAAGCAAACTTTCATGCGGAACTCGATCGAAGGCTCTCGAAAAGTCAATAAAAATTACATCGATTGAATTGCCAAAACTAAGTGCCTCAGTCCACATTTCGCGAGCAGTTAGTAAATTAGGCAGACATGATCTACCGTGACAGAATCCGTGCTGAGAATACGCTACGACTACATGAGTTTAAGTGACTCCAGATTCTGCGAGCGACTAATCGTTCAAGAACTTTGCACATCAAACTCGTCAGGCTTATTGGTCTATAATTATTACAAGTAGCGATGATTTTTTTTGGAACAGGAACAATAATCGCAGATTTCCATAAGTCGGACACGCATCCAGTGGTGAGACTATTCTAAAAGATATCGATAAGAAAAAGATCCAAGTAGTTTGATAAAGTATGAGTAGAAATGAAGATATATCATCAATACTGGAAGCACTCTACAGATTGATATGTGCAAAAGTCACTTTGACTTCTCCGGCAGATATTGGAAGGAAATAGGGATTTTGTGTTGGACAGCCCTGTATGGATTGTATTGTGTTCAACAGCCATATATGAAGGTCTAATATGGATTATTGCACAGCCATATCAAGCAAATAGTGAGTGTGAAGAATTAGATGGTAATGAAAATGATGAAACAAGACTTTCAACAATTTCATTTTTACTCGTGACCGGATTATCACATGTGTGTAAAATTTTGATTTCAGTATCGAACATATCAGCAGAATAATTTGGGATTGCGGTTCACCCGCTAACGATTGCAAATTCAAATTTATCGTGTTTTGAAGCTTTTAATCTTGAACAAAGATGTTTGACATATTTACAGCTTGCAATGAGTTAGGGATGTGAACGGGATAACTTCACTAGGTGATTAAGAATATTAAGTGACTGCTTGAGGTCTCGATTAATCCACGCAGGAAGTTAAGTTACTTTAGATATCGCACGCATTGGATCATTTATTTCAGACAATTTTAAAAGGTAATCGTAAATAGTTTCCAGTGGTACTCTGTCGAAAATACAAAGTACTCTGTATTTTGTCGAAAACGAGAGCGGGTAACGCTGACAGAAAGTTAAATCATGTCATATATTTAACCTTGATCAATTACGCCTAAAGAGTGTTGTTTGATGATGACAAAATTTAAGGTTTGGTACTGTCCTCAAGGAAAGTACCCAATGATAACTTCCACCTACAGGAGTAAGATAATCGACACTGACTATATCATCAACACTTTTAGTAAACATCAAATCAAGTACAGAACATACTCTCGATGAGAAACAAATCGGCTGTTAAACGTGTTGGATTAGCAGAAGCCCATCATAAATGAATTTAGAAATTTCTGTTTCTACAGCGTTTCCATCATAAAATAGAGATTCTGACCAATTAGAATGTAGGAGATTAAAATCTCCTAAGAGAATAAAATGTGAACATATACATACTGATTGTAAATTGGATTTTAGGAGATCACAATATGTGATTGTGATCACAATCTGACAAATTGGACGTGGTTCTGTATGGAGAGTATTTCAAAGTAATACAATATATGCTACTAAATGAGATTAAACGCCGCAATGATATAAATTTATTGCACAATGACTGCAGTTAATTGGTATCCGCAACATTTTTTGGACTGTGATAGTTTGTATTTAAGTGCTAGGGGAATTGTCGAAATCAAGGAAGTCACCGAGATTCAAGGAACAACTGGGTGAAACCTGACAACCCGAAATTTTCGTATAAGTTTCACCTTTAGAAAGGTAATTCACTGTTTGCTTATCTTAACTTCAGCCACTCTTCTTGAGATAAATCGCGGAGTATTCGATACGAATAAATTATTACATATACAAATAAATTATTACAATTTCTCTTAAATCGATTAAAGATCATCAAATAGTGTAATGCGCCTTTGATTATTCACATTTCTATAGCTTGTAATGATTGTCCCTGTTGAAATTGAGGGGCAATCAAGGCAGATAATCTATCATCAATTTAGATTGATGATATCATCAATTTAGATTAGATTTTAGATATCAGGCAAAATAAGATGTGCTACTTTGCAACATCGGATAAAAACATTTCCCTTGATGACTAAGTTCTCTATCTAAATCGTCAATGCATTTTCGTTCATATCAGATTCAATATTTTGAATTTTAATTGAAATTACAATATGCCTGTAATATACGCTACCATATTTTGTAAGTTGTGTAAAATAAGTTGATGTACATTTTAGCAAAACGGAAGCTCAATATACTCGGAAGCTCCAATCCTTTCAGAACCAGCAGCGTGTTAGTAATTCAATAGTTGTCAATGATCTTAGACAACTAATTGTTATTACATTAATTGAAGGTTTCTAATTACTCATATTATGCCGAATAAGAGACAATTTGATTTGTAAATTATTTCTCAAATTTAACTGAATTATCGAGATTTTTTGTAATTTTTAAAAAGTGTTTTTAAGCCGTTTTCGGTTCACTTTTTCACTGTATAGGAACTGCTAAAGCGGTATTTTGAATTGCTTAAGCGGAATTTTTGGTTAGCCAAACATTTGTCTCAATAAAGAGACAAATATACACCGAATTTCAATAATTTTCGATCGAAACTTTTCGATTCAAAATTTACCAGTTCAAGCGGTTAATTATGTACACCTGAAAATAATTAATTTAGATGGATTAATAAATAAATTAATTTATTGAAATTAATTAGTTAATAAAATAATTAATTTCAATATTTTGACATTGAAAAAATCACAATGTTTTTAAATTAATCATCCTTTTCAACCGAGTCGGCTGTCTCGGTTTTATCGTCCTCTGCATTATCATTAGTTGTTGTATCCTCATTGCTCTTGTCGTCTTCTACCGAATTTCAATGCTATTTTATACAAATTCAAGAAAATGAAGACATTCTCGTCGTGTTTAGACCCCGTTGAGATATCTGTCTGAACCCTCAGGTATTTAAAATAAAAAATATTTTAGATATTTAAAATTTTCGGATCCCGAATCTCAATCATCGCTGTACTTCATTAACGCAAGTGAACTCCCCTGTGATATTTGTGTACGACGCACAATCGAATTATCAACATATGTGTTATTGAAATTTTATAATTAAATTTTTACAAATCTATTAAAATTTAAGCAAACTCCAATTTTTAAACGTAAATCTAAACAAGTATTTCCCTGATTCTAGATCTTCCCAGAATTATTGTATTAAATGTAAACCCATCATTCGGTTAGACTCTCATTAACAATTCGGGGAAAGCGTTGGATAGCTGTCTGAAAGAAAGCCACTCTGATAGGATCAAAGTATAATCTCCTTCGAAGCAGCATATCCTCTTCTATCCCCCAACGAATCAAGTCATAAGAGGTGGACAGATGTTGTCGCGACTGATCCGTACAGTGGGGTTTTAACAACCACCTCTCATGGAGCAGTAATAGGTCGATGAGTGAATTCGTTGAAGTGCAATGAAAGTTAGGGGACGGTGGTTTGTGAATAATATAACCGTTCCTGGCTCTGCGGAGTTCTGCATTAATCCAACGACCAGTTATGTCGTTGAAGTCACCAAGTACCATGTCATAACCGCTATCTATAATCCTTTCCAGGAGGTCACGGTTCTTGTGAATTTCCCCTGGACGGGTGTAGACATTGGCTAGACTGAGGCGTTTACCGTTCTTACAGAGTGAAACTACTAGCAAGGGCTAAACAAGAATAATTGAGTAGAAGGGACGATCTTAAGGAGCATTTAAGACCTTTAGTAACTTTTTTAGTGGTTATATAGAAAGACGTTAGTTTTTTAAGAGAATCTTTATTATTATAATAGAAAACAGAAAACCAGCTAAACAATATATCTGATGTTCAATACTGATCAGGATAACACATATCAAAGCAATAAAATAAATCCAATATGAGGAAGTATGTCAATTAAGCAGGTCATCAATTTCATCAAACTCTTTCACCATGTTACTTTGTTTCACTATCTCGTGCACCCCTGTTCCCATCTCTTTAACTTTAAGTCGACCATGCTACTCCTCGACCGTCTTCTATCGCGTTCTCATGAGGCTTTTATCTTTTGTCGCCTCATGTAACTGTTTTTACAGCTGATGGTCTATCCACAATTTTCAACCATGAGCTATCCACCATGCTCGATTATATTCTACCTCGCCAGTTTTGATTTCCTAAACACCCCTCGTGTTCACCTTGGTTGAACTCGGACTCTAGAATTTCTAAGCGCATTCTACGTCATTATTGTAATCTATCTTCGTTTCCTCAAACTCTATCAAACTCCTATCCTTAGTCACCGTGCTCATTACTTAAATCTTCGATTCTCCTATCACTCTCTTCTACGTGATAAATGTAAACTTTTCCGGCAAAATAAGATGACATCATCGTCTTATCAAAAGTATACTTAGAGAATCTTTAATTCTTTTCTTGCCTGCTTTCTAAATGTTCATATCATCGATCCACACAAGTTCTTTTCATATTTTCAGTCTACAATCACTACGATTATCCCCGCTATTCATATAAATCATAAATCCTTATCTTGCTTATAATGTATTTTTCTTCCTGAGCTATTCCGTCTTATTCCTGTGTCTTCTGACGAAGTCTCTATAGTGTTACTCTCTATGTCCAACACTTATTCGCCCGCCTACTTTATCCAATCGTATGCACTTAAATATATTCATTCCATTATATCTCAATTCTTTACCATCTTTTTCAACAGCTCCATTAGTAGTTGCATTTTTCCACAGAACTGGAAAGCAGCCATCGTACGTCCTCTTCTAAAGAAATGACCCACCGATCCTTTATTTCCATTTTCATATCGTTCGATTTCTCTTCTTCTGAACTTATCTAAACCCCTTGAACGTCTTGTGCTATATCAAGTCAATTTATACATTGTTTCATCAAATGTATAACTTCATTTCAATCTGAACTCGTTTGCTAAAACGTTTTAAGTGATCTACTTCAAGCCCGCGATATAAAACTATGTAGTGTCGTAATCTATTTTAAACTGTCTTCCGTGTTTGACATTGTCGATCATTCTATCCTACTCCCTCAGCTTCGTCACGACTATGTTTTCTCAGTTTACTGTAGTCTGATTCACATTTTATCTCTGCAAACGCTCTTTTTGTATTCACTCAAACTACTCTTCATATCTCTCTTCTTCAATCTCGCACGTTATTCCACACGGCTCCGTTTTAGGTCTTCTCCTTTTCTCTCTTCTCGGGGACTTTTCTGTTATAACTTGTGACTATAACTTTCATCTGGTGCAGTATACCGATGATATCATCATCTGCTTTTACGGCCATCATCAATGTACCCACAATCTCGCTACTTTCGTCACGAATTATCTGATGTCTATCTAAAACTATCTTTCCTCCCTTCGTCTAGCTTTTTATCCTGAAAAATTCAAAATCATGTGGATCTTACCTCATCATGTCGACATAACCTACCTATTTTATCTGTTAATTCGATCATTCTCCCAATCGTTGATTGGGAGAATGATCTTAGGTATTCACTTCGACAATTTCTTTTCCCTCAAACATTTTGTCCATGACAAAATTTGCTCTTATTTCTTATTTCTTCTTGATCGCCGTCGCATTCATAGGCTGATCGACTTCCGCTCTTGTCTCGTTCTTATATCCTCGCTTCTGTATCCCCAAATCGATTATTCCATATTTGCCAACTTTTCCAATTCTGCTCTTTTACACCTCCAACATATCATTAACAGTTCTGCTCGTGTCCTCTTTGCGTCTTCACCGCTTCGACCACATCTTCAATCATCTTTCCGTCATGTATTGGCCCACTATTAACTGTCGTGTTGATTTTTGTTTCCGTGTGCTACCTTTCGTCTTATATCTTGTCGCTCATCATCCTACGTACACCTTGCTTATCTTGATGATTTGCACTTTGCCTTCATGGCAAAGTGTAAATTCGCTACGTCTCCATACCCCTCCGTGCTCAAACAAATATGGTCCTCGATCTTTTATCGTCGCAGCTCCATTTGCCTGAAACTTTTTACCACCTGACATCCTTTCTTCCTCGTCGCTTCCACTCTTCAAACGTCTACGTTCCTGCACTATATATCATCCTCCACAATAAATAAATGCATTATTTCAAGATCTTATCCAACTCACAATTCTATCATACCTTTATAACAAACCACTTAACCGTTTTTGTTTTTCCAGACGTCTTGCCACATTATACTCATATAGTTCCTTCATTTCAATCAACAAATTCATTCTACATTGTGTTTTGTTTCCATATTTGTTTTTACTTTTACATGGACTTATAAGCCTATGTAAAAGAAAAAGTAAAGCCGATACGCATAGGCGCTATTTGCCGTAAGCGAATACGACAGAAAGAAGAGGTAAAATTATTAGAATGCTATTTTTTGATACGTCAACATAAAATAGAACCGGCGTTTAATTTTTTTATTTAAGTGGGATCATATCCCCGCTGGGAAACATCAGCGGAATAAAATGCGGCTATGCAATTCAAAATATGTCACACACCTAAATGACACAATCCGAATAGTTTGTAGTTTTGACTTTATAACTTGCAGAATATACTCTGTTCATGACCGTTCTTTTGTGACGACAAGTCCTGAGACCTCAGATATACTGAAGGTGCACTTTGAACCACTTATATAAATACCGACCCGTATCAAAGCTTTTCTTCAACATTTGCAAGTATGGTAGAACATTTAACATAATAAGCTACCTGACTTAACTTGTTAGGAAATGCAAATAACGTTCTTTATTTTTTATTAACTGTTTATCAAAGATACAGTATTTTTAAGGATAATTTATATTTTATATATTCAAATATCAATTTATTATGAATGTAAAGAAAAAGGTTATGATAATGGTAATAGTAAAATAACGCTTCGCTGCTTCATAAATAATAAATAACGCCTCTGCTTTTTAAATTATGTGTTTATTACAATTAAAGTGTATAAATATAGATTAAATAATAACAACGACAAAATATAAAATTTACAATTCGTTATATAATAACTTAAATGATTACTTTAGTAAGCTGATTAATAGTGAAAGCTCGAATATATCTAAGATAAACATTTGGAAAGATTATATATTTGATAAAATTAAAAATAAAATGAAAATAACAAACAATTATAAAAGGAAAGATAAAATTAATAAAGATATGTATAAAGAACTTACTAAATTAAAGGATAACTATATAATAACAACTATTGATAAAGCTAGTAATAACTTTGTCTTCATATGCAAAAAAAGCTTTATTATGATATACTAATGAAAGAGGTTAATTCTAATGATTTAAATGTAAATCCAACATATGAACGTAGTGAGTTGAGTTTAGAAACAATTATTACAAGTCACTGTTCTATAATGGATAAAAAGGGTATAAAGGTTGAATTCAGATAATAAAACTATACCTATATTATATTGGAATCCAAAATTACATAAAAATCCAATAAAACCTAGGTTCATGTGTAGTGCGTTTAAATGTGCATTTAAACCCCTTTCTGTTCATATAAATAAAATACTTAAAGTAATTAAAGCACACTTTAAAAAATATTGCAAGGTAATCGAAATTAATACTGGTATAAAACACTATTTCAGTATTAATTCTACAAAAGAATTTTTAGAACAGACAAAAGGAATAAATTTTCAAAATATAAATACATACGATTTTAGTACGCTTTATACAAATCTAGATTTAGTAGATATTAAAGAAGCGTTAGTAAAATTAATTAACCTTATATTCGGAAAAAGATATACATATATATGTTATAATAATTATAACGCCTATCTAACAAAAATTAAACCATCAAATAAATATAAATATATGGATAAAATTGAATTAATAGAATCCTTAAATATTTTGATAAATCAAAATTATTTAAGAGTAGGGACATCTATATTTAGGCAAGTAAAAGGTATTCCAATGGGTGGTAATAGTAGCCCAATTATAGCTGACTTGTTTTTAAGCTTTATAGAATATGAATTTGTTCATAACTGTGTAAAAACTAAATCTAAACAATATAAATATATGAAATATATGTTTCGATACATTGATGATATATGTGTATTTAATTCTAATAATTTTTATTCAATTAGTGAGCACATTTATCCAGAAAGCCTTATTCTTAACAAAACCAATAATTAATGATAAAGAAGGTGTATATCTAGATATAAACATTAAATTAACATTAACTAAAACTACTATTAATTTATATCGTAAAGATGACATATTTAAATTTACAAGAAACATATTTTTGCATGAGCATTCATGCATACCATATAATATAAAATATAATACATTAAATAATGAAATTTTAAGAATTGCAACAATTTGTAATGATATTGGCTTTCTTCAAAATCATTTAAATAATTTAATAGATACATATTTTAAACTAGGTTACTATAAAAATAACATCAAGCAGAAAATAGTAAAATATATAAATCAACACAATAATATAAAGAATAAATTTAAACTCTTAAGTGGCAAATTTTTATGGATGGATAATAAATAATATACTTTGTATTAGAATAAGATACTAGATAGTTATTTCAGAGGAAATACATCATTAGCATGTATTTGGCCCCGCTGCTATGTTGGGTAGAGGAGTTAGGGGCCGAAACCTGATAGCATAGCAGTTCCTCCTGATGACCTCTAATTCTTATTCTGATACAACGTCTGTTATTTATTAGTTAATTCATAAAAATGACGTTTATTTTAAATTTTATTTTTTATTTTTTTTTTTAACTTGATTAAAATTATAGAAAATCTAAAAACAATTATTAATTTTATTATTTAATTATTAAATTTTGATTTAGCATTATTATGTTTTGTTTATTTTATAATTATATTAAATACGCAGACTCAGTTAGCTGATTTAATTGAAACTTTTCTGATACAACGCTTGGAGATATCAAATTCGAAGGACGATATGATTAGTAATAAATAATAAATAGTAATTGTTTATTATTTAATAATTTAATGCAAATATAATTTAATATCTTTTAATTATAATTTTTAAAATTTAACAAAAAATAATTTTGTTTAATTCTGTTTATAAATAATTTTAATTATGATTTATTATAATTAAAACTTTATTGTAATTATAATTTATAATTATTAAAAATTGTTATAATTAAAATTATTTAATTTATTTAATTTTAATTCTGTTTATAATGTAATAAACACATAATTTAAAAAGCAGAGGCGTTATTTATTATTTATGAAGCAGCGAAGCGTTATTTTACTATTACCATTATCATAACCTTTTTCTTTACATTCATAATAAATTGATATTTGAATATATAAAATATAAATTATCATTGAAAATACTGTATCTTTGATAAACAGTTTCGGAACACGATCGCTTATGCATTATCAGAGATATGCCACGGCGTCGAAGTCGAAAAAACTTTGCAAATGATTCCAGACAGCTTAGAATTCATGAATAATTCAACAACGAAAAATAACAATGCGCGCCTAGACATTTCATGTTATGGACTACAGGACAATCGATATGAGCAGACGTTTTTTGACGTCAATGTTTTTTCAGTACATGCTCCGTCATATGCCAGCAGTTCGCCTCTCGCCGCCTTTGAATATAATGAAAATCGCAAAAACAGCAAATACAATGAAAGAATTGTCAGTGTGGAAGAAAGCAAGTTTATACCATTAATTTTTTCATCATCAGGAGGAGTTAAACCGCGAGCTCTTAAGCTACTCAAGGACATTGCCTCGATATCATCGAGGTTAAAATCAGAAAAATATAGTGATGTATTGGTTCACCTTAAACGCAAGATTAGCTTCTCGATTGCACGTGCTTCTTCACCATGTCTGTGAATGCCGCGATCAAGTAAAAGACATCCAATTTTTCCTGACAATAAATCTCATTTATAGGCCCCTTTACGGGAACCTAATTTCTGTAAATTAACTTTTCTTTTAAAAAAATTACTTAAAAAAATATTTATACCCTTTTGATAGCAGCTTTCTTAATTCACAATTTTCAATTAAATAATTGAAAATAATTGAAAATTAAATAATTTACAATTTTCAATTGTTATAATTCCACGTTCCTAAGGACAATATTGGTTCACCTTAAACGCAAGATTAGCTTCTCGATTGCACGTGCTTCTTCACTATGTCTGCGAATGCCGCGATCAAGTAGAAGACATCCAATCTTTCCTGACAATAAATCTCATTTATAGGCCCGTTTACGGGAACCTAATTTCTGTAAATTAACTTTTCTTTTTTAATAAATAATATTACAAAAAAAACAAGAATTTTATTATTACAAAATTAAAAAAAGCTTAAAAGCTTAATAAAAGTTCAAATTATTTTCATTAAATTCTCTATACTAATTTGTCGCTATCTTCTTACGTCGAATGTATCTCTCTCAAATGATAAGGATTGCATCTTGAGATTAGTATAATTTACATTGCACTGGCTTATCAAATGCAAGATTCCGAGTTAATATATTTTTTTGGTTTTTCCTCTCTGCCCATGCTATTTTGTTTTCTACAACGAGTCATATTTTTGACGATAATTTTTCTGACAATAATCTTTCTTGAGAATAATTTTTTTGGTAAAATTATTAACTAATTAACAATAAGAAACTTTATAATAAAGTATAAATAAAGTACAATTTCTGTAAATTAACTTTTCTTCTCTTAAAAAAATTACTTAAAAAAATATTTATAATTCCACGTTCCTCAGGACAATATTGTACTTAAAAATTAAGAAAATAAATAGTAACTCTGTCGAAAACCTTCGTTCTATATAGGAAAATAATTTTAATTGTTTTCTTATTTATTTAATAATTTTAATTTTCTTTTTAAATAGTTGATACTGATTCATTATTGATAAATAATTATTGGAACTGGATCAAAGAAAATAGGAAATTATTTTTGATATTTCGCTAACTTCTGTTAGCATCTTCAGAAATTTCTAAAGGAAAAATTCTGAAGATGCTAACAGAAGTTATAGAAATATCGAAAATAATTTTCTCTTTTCTTTGATCCAGCTCCAATAATTATTTATTTCATTTTGTTGTAAGATTAAACCAAAATACTATACATCCTGTATGGTTCGCCAAATACTCGCCAAATACTAAACATCCCACATGGTTCGCCAAATTTCTCGCAAAATACTAAGCATCCTACATGGTTCGATCGAAACCTGAAACTAATGTTGAATGTACGAAATCGTTTGTGGAAGTTATCTCGCTCGCTCCGGCACATCGTCAACATTTATAGACATTTTAGAAACGTTTGTACTCGGATGAAGATATCAAAACGCGAGAGATTCGAATCAGCAATCATCAAAAAAGTAAATTGCAGCCCCAAGTTATTTTGGTCTTATGTTCGGCGAAACAGAACCCTTAATACCGCAATCAAACATGTGCATTCATAGAACGGCCTGGTTACAGCTGAAACTAATATAGCTGAGACTCTCTCATCCTCGTTCTCAATTACATTATCACATCTTACTTCTCAATTGAAATGGTACGGCTGCCCTATTCCTGAGCATACTGATTTCCGGCCAATATCCGCTTCTGAAATTAAAGAGTATCTTACCAATGCTCGTCCCTTTAGCGCTGCTGGTCCCGACAAAATTTCGTCATTCCTGCTCAAAGTATTGTCGAGTAACTTAACCCTTCTTCTTTCGGAGATATTTGCTAATAGTTAGGCCACTGGAAGTGTACCAGAAGGATGGAAAACTGCGATTGTTGTTCCTTTTTCCATATGTAGTGATTACAGGCCAATAAGCTTGACCTATTCGATATTTAAAGTTCTTAAACGTATCTGCAGTAGAATCTCGGACCATCTCGTCTCCCTAGGTATACTCTCGTCCGCCCAGCACGGTTTCGGTCATGGTCGTTCGTGTTTGACGAACTTACTTATTGCACGCGAAATGTGGACCCAATCGTTGAGTGTTGGCAGCTCAGTCGATATAATCTTTATTGATTTCTCGAAAGTCTTCGACCGGGTCCCACATAAGAGCTTATCAGTTTGTTAGCTCACTACGGTGTAAATAAAACATTGCGCAATTGGATTCGTGATTTCCTTTGCAACAGATCATTTCGAGTGAAGGTTGGCAGTAGCCTGTCGTCTACTTATATTACACGATATATAACTGGAGTACTGCTACAAGTGTGACTATGAATGTAGACTAATGTGTCCATATGAAGCTTGGGAACGGTAAACCTGATCGTGACTTTCATTTAGGATGTCAGAAGCTTCACATTATATCTGAGCACAGAGATCTTGGAATTATTTCGAATAAAGGTCTCAAGACTCGACCGAATTCCGATCATATCCATGGTAAAGCTATTAAGTCTCTGTATTGTATAAAGAATACATTAGCTAAGCTTAAGCCGAAACTATTCAAGCATCTATATTTCGCCTTAGTCCGCCCGCACGTGAAATACTGCATCACAACAACTTTCCCATCCACCAAAGCTGAAATGACGAAAATTGAGTATATCCTGCGAAGAGGAAGCAAATTTTGTATTGGCTCACATTATTCTTACGCTGAGCGTCTAGCTTGTTTGAAACTGCCTTCAACTGCTCAAAGGCTACTATATTTAGACCTCGCAGCGATGTGTCTCTTGGCTCATGGAACGGAATGTTTCCCATCACCTTGTATACAATTACGCAATTTGAGTCGCAAATGTCACTCTTGCGCGCTGTTTAAATTCACCCATGGTAAAGTCAGGAGTGTTAGTAGACTCACACCGCTCAATATAATATAATAAAATATCTAAAGTATGAAATAAATAAAAATAAAATTTAAAAATAAAATATAAATAACATTTTATAACGTTATAAATATTATATTATAATATTGAGTTTTGTTCAATTGAAAAGTGTCCACATCAGCAACTTTAGCATTTGTCAGTATCTAAGAGATGCTGATTCCATGATACACATGTCTAAAGTGGATATGGAAATCCGAAGCCGGACATAAAGAGGTACATTGGAATAATTGCTATACAAATAGATCTCCTCTGATATTTTTCATTTGAAAACTTATCACGGCAAGTTCTGTTGCATAATGTGAGATCTGGTTAGATATCGATTTTGCTGATATTGTTTCTACATGTATTTAACTATGTTTTGATGACAATCCTTTATCCATTGAGTAAAATGAACGTCATACAAAACTAATGTTCCTGTAACTATCTATTAAAATTTCACTGTCACAGATCTATTCGGGTTAATAACTTTCTCTTGCTTATAAATAACGATTAATATTGATCTTTGCAATCAATTAAATATTGCATAACCATTTTATCCTTTTAATAACTGTTTTAAACAATTCTCGCTGGAATGTGCTAAGTCGCCTGTAAATTACATGTGAAGATGTTTTTGTGATGAACAGCAAAGTGAATTTATTGAACCAATATTTCGGTCATATATCTATTGACCATCATAAGGGTATCTAAAATATAAAATCATTCAAAGAAAAAGAGAAAAAAAGAAGTAATTCAATACAGTTTAAGACCGTATCCCATCTCATTGTATTTAATATTTATGGATGGAATAGTCTGATCGTGATTGCCTCAGCCATTTGAAGTAATTGTATGTCGTTGCTTTTGAAAACAATTTTGAAATCAAATGCCGTTGGTTTCTTCTTTTTCCTCTTTTCTTTCTTTTTTCTTTTAAAATGTTTTATTTTTTCTGATAAAATGTTTATGCAAAATTCAAAGCGATATTACGTTTCTTAATCAATTAAATAATTATGAATAATTATAACGCTTAATCTCGATCAAAAGTTAATGCATGAGTAATCAGTATGTTCAAAAACTAATATCATACGTTTAAGATTGAAACATCACGAGTAATTAATTCTTATTCAGGTTGTTAGAAATGCTCTTTTTCTCATTTTAGATTATGGGTTGGCCATGTTATATAATGTATGCTGCTGTAATGATGCTGCTATGTTGTGATTGTGGAAATAATATATTTGACGAGCTTACCTATAGGCATTTGACAATACATGGATACTGTGTGCGTCGATTTAACGGTACACAAGAATTTGGATGTTCTGATTCCGGGATTGGTATTTTGACCAGTTCCGACCAATTTTTTGGCAATAACAATTCAAAAACGAATGTGATTTTATTAATGAATTTGAACGAGTTTTATGAAGATGGAGTACAACAATATCTGATAAATGATACACGCATTAAAGGAATTCTATTAGACGCGTCTGGCTTGTACTCTGGACTAAGCGATGATAGTAAATGTCCTAATTACTTACAAGAATCAAATATATCCAAGCAATGCTTAAATTGGAATTCAGTGGGATCTAACACCTTCTTTAGAAGATTTCACTTCCCGATAATGACCTTAACTAACACTACACAGTTAAGTGATTTACGTCAATCTTGTTGTGTTAATGGTACGTTTCACGATCAATGTTATGTTGAACTTGTTAGAAAGATGAGAGCTGTTGGCAACAGTTACATATGCTCAAGACGGAATAACAACAAACATGCTATTAATTTTGACATGACAATTGATGATAATAAACGATTTTGTACAGGGAGTAGTCGATATAATCTTATGGTTGATGTTGGAGCGGCTGAAAACGTAGCAGCCAAACTTATGTTAATCGGTCGTTCAGACAACATTCAAATGTTTCCTCAAGTACCAACCGGATTTATTTCACCCGGCTCCTCTATAATTACTTTACTTATTATAGCTAAATATCTTTCAAATTTAAATTCGTCTGTAAAATTAGCTTTGTTTAATGGTGAATCCTTGCAGTACACGGGATCTAATCAATATCTCAATAATCACAAAGAAAACAACACATTTGACGTTATTATTGAACTCGGACAGCTATTTTCTTCGGATACTTTATACCTACATTCATTTACAGCTGATACGTGGCCTGTGAACATTCAACAGCGCAACTACAAACTTCAATCTAGCTTCCTTGAAGATAAATATTTTAAAAACGCCACTCAAGCAAAACAGCTTCCACCATGCTCAATTGAAAATTTTTTACGACATCGGCCTGTCAGCAATCTGCTATTAACCGACTACGAAACAAAGTATAAGAGTCTATTTTTCCATTCAGTTTTAGATACCTGTCATACACATCACATCTATATACAACGTATAGCAAAGCATTGCCGAGCAATAAGCGATTCAATAACTCGCTGGCTCAACAGTAGTTCAGTGGAGTTTGATTTCGACAAGCATATACCAAGTATTTACGAGTGTATGTTTCAATCGATGAACTGTTCTTTACTTGTTAAATTATCAAAAGCATACAACATCACCGTGGACTTTGATAAGTTAAATAGGCCTATGAATTTTTACGCTTTCAGTAGTGGCCCCGATTTGGCTTTGTTATCATTAATTTTCAGGTACGTAAGCGCTCGTGTCGATTTGCTGCATGTTGGTAAGCAAGAGTGTTTTCAGCACGGAGGTGCCTATGTAGTATCAAATGACAGTGAAATTGATCATGAATGCATAGTTAATCGAAATTTCAACCAATACACGGTCGACGAATCTAATCTTTACTGGGACAAATCTAATCCATTTTGGACAGAGAGTATCGAAGATGACGAACTCATGGCGAGATATTTTCTTAAGCCTTATATAAATCAGTGGTTGCCATTGACTTTGGGCATTTGTTTAACGATATTACCTAGTGCATTCATCTACATAGGTCGAAAGCGTATTATTGCTTAGAAAATCAGAATATGATTCAAATGTCCATAACCGCTTTCCGGTAGCTGTTTTTCGTAACTTAGTTCTAGTGTGTCTAATATATTTGTAATTCGACTAGAAATTTTTTAATCTGTTTGTATCTGTTTTTACATTCAATACTTTATAATTAAATTCAACTTGTTATAATTTAATTTACTTCTTGACTCAAGCTATAATTTTCAATAATATGAAGTAGCAGTTAACTTGAAATTTAAATGTCCGTTTATAAAGCAGCTTGAAATTTAAATGGTTCATGACTATTTCTTTCTCTTAAACCTGTGTTGATTCCGTGTTTTTCACAAGCATGTATTTATTATTTTATAAGATGAAATTAAATGATCCGTTATTAATAATTATTGGAGCTGGATCAAAGAAAATAGGATTTTTTTGATATTTCGTTAACTTCTGTTATCAACTGAAGTTTCTAAAGATTTCTGTTAGTTTCTGAAGATGCTAAATGAAGCTAGCGAAATATCAATAAAAATTTTCTCTTTTTTGATTCAGCTCCAATAATTCTTTATCAATAATGGATCATTTTATCAACTATTTAAGATCAGTTATTAAATGAATACATTTTCTTGTTGTTTTTCTTATTTAAAACTCGGCATGCATCTGACATTTTATCGATTAAATAACCCAAAATATCAAATTACGCAAGTTAACGAATAGTGTGTGGCGTAAAAGATAAATTCTTTTAATAACGTTTTAATAAAAACAAATGTTACAAGATACCATATTAACACATACTCACTTAATTCTAAAAAAATTCTGCCTGATAAAATTCTGTTTGTGTATTTTAATTTAAGATACTCAAAACTAAATTAATCACATAAATTAATTAATCACAGAATGTTGACTGCAAAACCAGATACGAAATTCATAAAATCAACATTCATCAATAATGCTTTAACTAGTTGATTGTCGAAATTAACTTCAAAATTCAAAAACAATGTAAAAGTGTGATATAAAACTGATGCTAGACTTAGTGGTATATTCGAGAGTAAACCATTAACAACATCACAATGCGTAATATATGTCATGCCGTGTGCAGATTGTCAAAAGACTTACGCTGGACAAACTAAACAAGGCTAAAAAAGAGAACGTGTCAACATAAGTTCAACCTGAAGAACATCGATACATCTTCAGCAATATGCAATCTTGTTATTGAAAGTGACCATAACATTGATTTTGAAAGGACTGACATCCTACATAAAGAAAAATAGTTATGACGCAGGCTTGTCCTGAATCGTTGTATCTAATTAACTTTCCTACAACGGAAGGGAACAAATCTATCTGGTCCTTAAAATTCCCTCCGCAAGATGTACACAAGGGTATGAGTAATAAACTGACTATACATATGGATAAGGTTGCCAGAATGAAATCAACTATTACTGATAGGGCCATAATACAAATTAATTTTATTTGATTAACGTGTTCTTCTTTTTTCAGATTGAAAAACCTGCCTTGCCTTAATCGCAATTGTATGTACCGGTATCACACATTCCGGATATTGGCAATTCCTTAACAATCCTTTATTCTCCTATGCTCTCTTTGATTTCGACAATATTCTCTTTAAAATACATCTCGTATTCCTTTTTTTAGATTAAAAAGGACTGCTGGGTAGAAATATCTAATAATAAATAAAAAAATTTGAATTTTCGGGGATGGTTCGCAATAAAAAAAAGTTACATAACTGAAAAGAAATGTATATTAAATTGTCTTAATTGTACATTTAAATGTAAACCTATACAATATAATGTAAAGAGAAAATTATAGTCTATGATCCACAATAGACAATATAATTTATTTTCTATTTTAAAATCAAGCACAAATAAGCATACAATCAGAATGCAGAATTTCTAGAATATTTCCTTTTCGAAACTGATGTTAAGCATTTGCCACATTTATTATTAAAATTTAAATCTTATTTACCTAATTTTATTTGTAGAAATACCTTTAATTAGTCGTTTAAAACTGTTTTTACAAGGACAAATTAAATTTTCAAATTGTTTGAAATTTGAACAATATTTCAGCAAAACTTTGATGTTATAATAACTATAGCATTTATCTAATAAAAATTAAGCAATAAATATTAATCAATAATAAAATGGTCATGTTATATTATGTATGAAAATCTGATGATCACTTATTTTTCATTTACTTATCTTTTATTTATTTTAATTACTTATTACAAGTTACAAATAAATATGATTAATTATCAAAAACAATCATTGAAAACTAAAATTTTTACTGGTCACTTTTTAGAATAAATAGGATCAATTATAACCTTAATGCACTATATTAATTGTTATTGTAGGTAACTTTAGTAATGCACGCAGACATCGAAAAAAACAGTTTTAGACTATTTTGCTTTTAATTCTTGTCATAACGTTGATTTAAGTAATTTTAGAGGTATTAATGGTGTAACTGTAGTATTTTGTGCGTCATGTGACTTCAATGGCCATGTTGTCAATATTTTCTTTCTGAAATCAACATCCCAAGCATCCGACATGTCATCGTTTCATTAAATTAACATCAATTTACAGTACGATCGCATGTTTGTTTAAAAATATTACATAAGATATTATATAATATTATAATTATACCATAATTAATATTATTAATATTAATTATATATTAATAATTAATATATAAATGGTCATTATTATATAATATCTTATGTAAATGATCCTTATTATAATATATTTATTTTTTTAATTTTTTATTTTTTATCAAATTTACAGAAGTTGTACGCAAATTAAGCAGAGATAGTTGCTTGTTTGTATTTTATAACATGTTCACTTTTATATTAATAATATTAGTAATATTAGTTCACTTTTATTTAATAAAGAATCAATCAATATAAATAATATTATAATTAATATATAAATAATTATATAATTTATATGAATATATAATTAATATAATTAATAATATTTAGTTATTTTAATTAAAAATATTCTTTAATAGTTTCGAAGATTTTTAACCTTTTCTTAATTTACATCATTTAAACATTAAAGTCAATTATTATTTACTTATTAAAGCCAATTAAGCCCGCGTGGCTGAATGGTGGAGGCGTGTACATTGCGAACTCTATGTAGGGAATCAAACCTAGCGCATGTACTCTCTCTATTGACTTCTCTGTAAGCACACGTCAAAGCCACAAGATCGGGTTGTCGAAAGACGTAGGGGCACCCGATGATGAAGCGGGACAAATCTTCATTATTAATAATTAATATTAATGAAGAGATTTAAATTAACGCTTGATAAAATACTTTAAATCAAATGTTTCCATTCATGTCTGGTCACTCTTTATTACTCTTATTTTCTTTTTAATCAAATCATTAAAACAGAAAACCAACACAACTGGTTTAATGCTTCATTAACCTAGTATGTGTCTCTATGCTTGTCTCTTTATCCAAATATCTTTAGCGGCTATAGTTGTGGAAATATTTTCATAACCGATCTACTCGAATGTCAGCGCAATTAGACAACTACCTCGACATTTTTATCGAATTAATCGGGCTAGAATGGGGAAATGGGCCGTAATAAAAACTATACCGTATACCAGCGGTTTCTAAAATTTACGCTACCACGTTTCCTAAATAAAGGAAAGCAATCTCCCGAACCTTCCATGAGGAGCTCTCAGCTTGAATACCACTGCAGTAGACAGCAACTTTGTACAGTTTTTAATTTACACTAGTTCAGTGCTTATGAATCATAAAGATCAATATGAAAAAATTCGATTCGATTTCATTATATCTTCCTTATCAGCTTGGATATCTTGGAGAAGACATGGAATTTGCTACTCGTAGCTACTTTTTAAGTATTAATCTGACCCGATATTTGTTTTTCCCGATATTTGTTGTGGTCATGTAAGCGTGCGCTGGCACGCATTTGCCACGTTAAAATAAATCCTTTTTTAACAGTGCTGAAAAGCCCGTTTCGCCTAAATACGTTGTCACAAATGGTAAAAAGACTAGCATTGCTTTGGAATTCACACATTCCACTAATATACACTAGTTCAGTGGATACTAGTCACAAAGATCAAGATGAAAAAATTCAGTGGATCCTTGATTTCATTATGTCGTCATTTTCCGTAATATTTTCTTTATACTAGCATATTAAATCAGATTAAAAAACCTTTGATATTTTGCAAATATAAGCAATTAAAAGCTATTTATATAAAAATACGAGAACATTTAAAATATGTATTAAAAACTTTTAGGCTTCAAATGAGTTGAAGTTAGAATATTCGTTAAATTCGTGGTTGTTTGCTGTTAAAGTCAGAAATATATCTCATGCGTTTCAGTTTCAAGCAGCATTGGGTTATTGTCCATTATCCTCACAAGTATTCGTTCCAAGTAATTGTTTACATTGTCAAGATGATGCTCTTTTGCGTGCAGTTTACTGGCTAAATCTGATATTAGATTCAAAAGTTCCTTAAATCAAGATAAAATTGGTATATAATAACTTGACTGGGTATCTGGCATATAAATGATCACAATGATTACATAATTAGTAAAGACCTGATCATTGTACACATATTATTAACACAAATGTGATTATCGATAGTAATTTCAACTATCCGGAGAGAACAAGGAAGTCAATATAGGATGTTATATATATCCTGCTAGTCCAGCAAATACATCCCTAGTTAAAAATTACACCAGAATATGTAATAAACGCGTTTAATGATGACAACCTGTATCTATTCGTAGATATTGATTTTCCTGACAATAAACGTCAGATTATGTAAGATTTGATTTTACTGCTAAAAACATTTATTTATCCGTGGATATTGATTTTCCGGACGATAAACGATTTATGACAATGCACAATGCATTCTACGGTGATAGTTTATTTTTTAATTTTACGTTTATAAATTTTATCATAGGGTTTGCCGATCATAATGAGCAATTCAACAATCGAAATGAGGCATACACCGATCAATATGAGACATGCACCTATCATAACGAGTCATGAATCGATCAAAATGAGATACATGTAAATGATTAACATTTTAAACATGGTTGAAAACTTAATCTTCCGAACTTTTTTGAAAACGTTTTCATATTTGCAATGATTTATTTTTCAAACTATTTAATTTCTTTAATAGCATATCAACATATTTATAAAAAATTTCCTCTATCTGTTTACGTTTATTGGGAAAGCCTGTAGCTGAAAGTGCGAGAACACTTTTGTTAAATTAGCAATTAGTTTGTAAGATTCTTAAACGTTTTAATTCTACAAGATGAAATGCTTTCATGCGAAAATGAGGCGATTTGCGTTTAAAATTGTCTGATAACTATAAAGTAAATATAAAAAATAATATTATTACTGAAAAAAATTAATAATAATATTATTAGCATCCGATTGCCTCCGAAAGACTATCGGACTCCAGCTTGCGCGTTGAATATCGATGTGTATCCGCGGCCCACGCTCAGCGAAGAACAGGCCGTCGTTTGATAGGCATAGATAAATAAGAAGTTACAACATATACTGGCAATTTTAATTTTAGTTATTTGAATAATTTTTTACCTTTGAAAAAAATATTAGTAATAATAATCTTATTGCTAATAATATGTCTCATCATGATCGGTGTATGTCTCATTATGATTGATCTGTCTCATTATGATCGGCAAACACTATAAATTACACCAAATATGCTAGCAGTAGTAGTGGTTTGATACTATGAATAAATTACAATGATCTCAATGTAATTTAAAACGATATCCATATAGTGTAATTTTTAGTAAAACTAATATTGGCGATATATTTAGTATTAGATCAGCTAACTGAGTATACACATTTAATATTATTTATAATGAAAAAATATTGCTAAATAAAATTCAAATAATTGAATAATTATAAATAATTGATAACTGTTATATAAGATTTTATATAATTTATATAAAAAATGAAAAATAATAAAAATGATGACCGAGTAAAGCCATTATAACATAAATTTATGAAACATCATATAAATCAGGGTTTCTTAACATTTGGCTCATGATCCACCAGGTGGGTCACGGAAGGAGTTTTTGTGTCACGAACATTCTACTCGGTGAAATATTCAAATGAAATGAAAGATTTTTTCTCCTATATTGATAATTTCAGATTGTTCATATCATCATGATGTCAAGGAGTAAGAGATGCTGGAAATACGAATTTGTAAAATACGGTATCGCTAATGTAAGGAAATATCGCTAATGTAAGGAAACAGGTCTTCATGACTCTCTTTCGCATTTTCGTATATTGTCTAATCCGCCGTTGGTGTCATCGGAGAAATCTGAGATAGTCTATAAAAAGACTATCTACGGCTGATGCAATCCGGCCTATTATTTAGCCGTTGATCGACGAACGTCGAACATACGTTGCATGGGCCGCTCCATGAACAGGCTAATTGGCAATAGGTGATAGTTTAATACTTAATCGACTGACATCCACTGCTTTTGGTTGTAAATTTATGGTACCGGTTTCTAACATTCATTTCTAAACGGGTTTCTCTTACTGTTGATCAATTTATGATGTTATTCGCATGTTTTCTGTTCATAATGTGATTAATGAGCTTAAGAAGCCCAAATTATCTGGTTATATCTGTCCTGATCTCCTTTCACTAATATACTTGAAGAATCTTGCCGTGTTATCACCGTTCTTTTGTATTGGATCTTTATTGATTCTAGCTATCTTGGTCGAGTTCAGAATGTGTGGAAATGCTATATCATAAGGCCGTTATACAAAAGAGGGAATCGATGTTTTATGGAAAGTTAAAGACATGTGAGTTTGACTTGTGTATCTTGCCTATATTTGAGAAGATATTGTGTCTTATAATCAGCAACTACCTAGATACTAATAGGTTATTGTTCCATAATAAACGGCTTCCGTACAAATAACTCGACTGTGACGAATCTTTTGATATCCAGGAAAGTTGGGGTTACCTTGTAGATGAAAGATGCAATGTCGACGTTGTATTTTTTTTATTTCTTGAACGCTTTTGACTTTGTTCGTCATGATATATTGATTCTTAAAATGCATGCATTGAATATCGATCCTATTATTCGCTGGGTAGGTGATTTCATATCATACCGCTCGTATCAAGTAAGGGTTAATTGTATTTTCTCTAATTGATACCCCGTTTATGCTGGCGTCCCTCAAGGTTTGGTATTGGGTCCACTGCTATTCTGTATTTATGTGAACGATTTACCTGGTATCCTGAGTTCAGATTCACTTTTGTATGTGGATGATTTTAAAATTTGTCGGGCAATTAGGTCGAATTTAGATATGTATATCATCCAATCAGGTATTAACAGCGTTTCTAAGTGGACATGCTCCAACGGCTTGTTTATCAATGTATCGAAGTGTGTTTGCATGCTTATACGTTCACGTGATGATGCTCCTGAGACAACATATCATCTAGGTGGTTAGTTCATCGAAATAATTTCACATGTAAAAGATCTCGCTATATGGATCGCTAAAGATTTGTCTACTCGCTGACACACTGATTATGTATGTGCCAAATCTATGCGTATGCTAGGTCTGATTCGCCGAACGTTTAGTTTTCTGAATTCCTGGTCATTTACATAACTTGCAAATGCATTAATTATCAGTTATTTACTGTATGTATCTTAATGTTCATATCCTAAAACGGTTGATGAGTCAACTCGACTTAAAATGTACTGCGTCGAGCAATAATGTTCGTTCATTCGGTAAGAGTTCTTCCATATGGGGGCATACTCAAAGCTTTTGGTGTGCTTTGTGTACGCAATCTTCGCGATTTGCGAGATATGTGCTTGACGTGGGAGATATTTCACAAAGAACATCACGTTCTGCGTAGACTGTTGAATATTCGATCTACCCGAACTTTCCGGGGCTATTCCCTTTATTTCAGTCGTCGCCGAATTGTTCGGACCAATTCAATTTGGACAAAGAATTGTGAATCCATTAATCGTTTGAGCGAGCAGACTGTTAGTTCAGCTTCACATAAACTATTCAAACGGCGAATTATTTCAAGTTTTGATTGATCTTTTCTTTCTTTCATAATGTACAGTGTGCAACTTTAAGCCATCCTCGTAATGTTGTCGACAAAATAAATACGACAAAATAGTCAAAATATTAGAGATGGAGTTATGATTTAATTTATAGGATTTTGACCGTCACTAAAGTCGACAAAACTCCATTGAGGTCAATACAAGAGATACATTCTTAATAGTGGAATGTCTCAAATACTATCCTAGTATTCAACAAACAAAACAAGTTTCGTCTACAGGACCGAAATTTAAACGAAAATAAAACTGATTTATTACATATTCCCCAAACTGAGTAAACAGGGAATTTTCACAAAATAAATATTAGACACTGATATTTGGATAGGTTTCTTCTGTTTAAAGTATGGATTCTTGCTGACTTTTGCTCATGGTATATCCAAGAATTGTTGGAATATTGCAATTGATTGTCTGCGATCAGCGATTTATTTATGGAAATAATTATCCTTTATCCATATTCAACATAAATAACTTCTATGAAAATGATTATAGAAAGATTACAAAAATAAAATTATACGAATGATTAAAAATTATATTCAAACTAATGGAATTTTTAATAAATTAATGCAATCAATTACACTTATGTTATTATTCATTTTATAAAATAAAATAATAAAATAAAATAATGATTTACTATTATTAATAATTATTAACTATTTATTTTAATAAATTAAAATAAATGAATAATGAATTAATAATTAATAATGAATTAAATAATCATTCAAAACTAATTATTTAAACTAGCATGTACAACAAAATGCTATAAAGCAATTACTTACATAATTTACAGTATTTGTTAATCTATTTTTTATTTTTGATGAGAAAGCATATCTATAATCTTAAATCAGAAACATATTACTTGTGAATTGAAAATAGGGTTAAAATACTTGATTGTTTTTTAACTGAATCGAGGATATCCGTTAATTTAATAAATCGTTCTTCGGTTTGAGTTGATGCATCACAAAATGGATTAATGAATGATTGAGAAAAGTTTAGGTTTAAAAATGGATCCCTTTCTATTTCAAAAGAATCAGCCATTCGATCAATGCCACGTTTACATTCTGGCAATTTAAAATTTACCGATACGTGACTTTGGCCGCTTTCATTGGTGCTACTACATTGTAGATTCGATTTGCATGGCGGTATTTTAAAATTACTGTCTTTGGTATCTAAAGTATAAATTTTTTGATGTAAATAAAAATATAAATTTAAATATAAATTTATAAATACAAATTATTTATAAATAATTTATTAATTATATTTTATATTATTAATTAGTAATTTATATTTTCTAAAATATAAATTTTTTGAATTATGAGGCTATTGAAGTGACATTAATAAATCAAGGATCAATAATAAAATGATAAATTTCGGTATATTCAATGTATTGTGGTCGTATAAAATGTATTCAAATATTTCAAATATCTTGATTTAAATATACGATCCACCATTAATAATTATTAATTAGTTAAAGTTATAAAATTTAAACTTACAAAATAGCCATAAATTAAAAAACAGTCATACTGTTACTTCAACTATAATTAAATCATCAATATAATCGATATCCGTGACATTCGGGTAGTTTCAAGAAATTTTCTATCTTAACAGATGGCATTTCTAGCAATAATTTTATATTTGAGTTTTGTAATATAAATCTTTCAAATTGCAGTAATAACTTTTTAAAACTTATAAAACTATATTAGACTGTGTAATAACTTCTTGAACATAAATGCATTGAGGACATGCAAAAGCAAATAAAAATAAAACCAAAATCTAAAATAATGATACCATTTATACCAGCTAAAAAATCACTTCAACTCTAACTATTTAATGATTTAATGAATACCATGACCTTTAAAATATAAAACTCCTTGCTATTGATTCAAATGTATTTACAAAAATCTAAAAACTTAGTGATTATTCTAAATAGTATCGTTTATAAATCATGTTTATATTTATTATTCCTTTAAGCAAAATATAAAATTGAGTATTAAAAAATCATGACTGTTAATAATTATTAATTGTACTTGTTTCGAATACAAAACTTGTTGTCGCGGATTGAAAAATTTATGATACAAAAAATCTTTTCATTATTGCAAAATTTTGGCATTTACTACAACGTAAAATGCGTGCTTGCTTGAGAAAAACAAGTCAGAAGCTCCCAACAAGTAAATAGTTTTAAATTATTAACAGCATTATCTCTTTTTTTATGACAGATGACATATTTTTTAAATTTGAAATGCTTTATTGCTTTTTGAATAAAAAATGAAATAAATGCTAAAATAAGCAACAAGTCGAAATATAATTGATAAATGTAATTAATCAATTAATTAGTATTAATTTGACATGAACATGTCAATATAAATTAACAAATATGGATATGCATTTGAAACTAGTTGCCTGTATAATTTATTATAAAAAATCTTGAATTTTCTTAAGAAATAATTATAAATTTTTATTGTTTAATAATTTTATTGAAAGACTTATATAATTAGTGATAATTTAAATTATAATAACTTAAACCAATAGATACAAAATAAATTAATACCTATATTTGGTATTGATTTCAATAATGTTATTGATCTACAAGGGTAAGCAATAACTAGTGAAATATAAAAATAAACTTGTGTTTTGATTGTTTCTGTTCCTGAATTTTTTATTGATATCCAATAGACAATTGTGTATATTGACAAACAGACACAAATGATTTAATACTTATTTTTTTTATCATTTATATCAATAATGTTATTGATTAAAAATAAATGATTTTAATTCATTAAATTTGGAATTTGATGCAAGATCGTCAAAACATAAATTCATTTTTATATTTCGCTAGCTGTTTAAATAAGATATTTCTTCTCTTTAAAGAAGATATTTGTAATTATAGTTTCTAATGTTAATAAATGTGCAATAGGCATTAATATTATTAATAGTTGATAATAATCCATTTATTTATAAAGAATTATTATAGATGGATCAAAGAAGAGAGAAGAGTTTTTGATATTTCGCAAGCTTCTGTTAGCATCTTCAGAAAATTACTTTTTTCTGTAGTAATTTTTTAGTAATTTTCTGAAGATGCTCACAGATGTTAGCGAAATATCAATAAAAAATTCCCTATTTTCTTTGATTCAGCTATAATAATTTAAGCATTAATATATTAATGGCTAAAGGTTTTAACTTTAAGCATTAATTTATTAATATACAATATAATATAAATAATATAATATATCTAATATATAAAATATACATATTATATATTAATGTAATAATATAAAGTATTATAATACATGATAATTTATCAACTAATCGATTAATAAAAATAATGAATTATAAAAATTATTTTTAAAATTAATTATTTTAAATTCAAAAATTTATATTTAACATTAAAGATATTGTCCAAACTTCCAAAAGATACCGATAAAATAAAATTATTAAATAGTAAATTTGATACCAACGTATTATAAGATGCATAAATTGATGGTTTATTTATTAAAAAGCATTTGTTTATTATAAATTATAATAATTTTTATTATATAGCAAATGATGTTGCTAGCAGCAGCTAGTGAAATAAAACATAAATTTTCGTTTTGAATGTTCCTACTCCAGAATTCCGTTTATTTTATTGATATTCCTTACAATTAACAAAATTTATATTTATGATTGTTGCGCTACGATTAGAACGAATAAATTAACTAGATTAATCAACTAATATTTAATTATAACATATCGAATGTCGTACAGTTATCAATTTACATTTATAATTTTCCTAGTTGATATGTTTACCTTAAACTTAAATTGATAAATAGAAATAAAATTATGCTTACTCTCTATTATCAATATTTTGATTCAATTTTGCAAAGCATTTAATAGCAATTCATAAAATGCAATTATTAAACGAATATATAAATTAATTTACAAAAATCATGATAATTAAATTTTAATTATAATTGCATGTATCTACCACAATAAAAACAAAAATTAGTAAAAAATCTTGTTATGCAACGTTGATATTCGTTCATCAGATGAAGAAATTGCGTTTTGTATTCCCGGTGATGGTAGCATTAGCTGGTAAAATAAAATAAAAGTATTTCGATAAACTTGTTCAATATTCTAAATTCAATTAATGAACTCAAATGATTTAATCTATGATTTACAAAGAACTAAATATTTGTTTGTTAAATCTATGATTTAAAAAAATAATATTTAATTAATTTAATTTTATTTAATAGCCCATATTTATTTGCACAATTTATAATGGACAATAAATAACAATATAAAATACAAATTTGGAAGCAACAATTTTAAAGTAAGCCTTATAAATAAAATGTTAGATATTAAATGTTAATTAAATATAATTTTTTAAATAAATAATTATTATTTGAACAAAACAAATTAGTCAAATATTACCTTTATTCATTACTAATTGATCATCCGAATATTCGTATGTGATGCCGTCCCGTCGTTTATTCATCGTGTCTATCGGTAAAAATTTAAGGATGGCGTAATTTATTTACACAATGATTGTTCAATTGGCAATACGACCAAATTAAAATGAATTTATTACAACACACTCATTATCGTTTAATGTTGGTTATTCGGTACAGCTGTTTGCAATTTATTTATTATCCATCCATAAAGATGTTTTGCTTAAGAGTTTAAATTTTAAATTTGTTATATTTATATTGTATTATTTGGCTATTTTATGTTTGATTGTAGTTTTATAGTAACAATGTTTAAAATATGTATCTATTAAATTATTTAAATAATTTTAATGAAATATCATTACATATTATGGCAATTCTTAAAATTTCATTATTTAATGTATTAAATATAATATTATATGGTATGCATGAATTATCATATCTAGATAATGTTCATATCTAGATGTGAACATTATCATAAATGTATATCATAAATGCATAAATGTATATCATACATTAATTAATACAGTTTGTGTATATTTTTCTTGTTAACATTTATTGTCTGATTATAGTATTTTATATTACAAAATAACTGTATGTTATACAACTTAACGTATCATAGTCATTAATTCATCTTTTATTTATTAAACTAATTATTTCTTTAGAAAAACTTCTCATATTTACATAAAAAGTTTAGCTTATTATTTCTAAAAACGGTTTTAATATTTATAACTGTTCATTTATATACATATCGTTTTTAATATTTTTAACTCTATTTTTCCTATTCATTTTATCACCATGACTTCTTGGCTTGCGTTTAACCGGATTATTATAATATAGTTGTTTATTATTTACTATACCACTCCTGTCAATTCCTTGTAACATGTCATTCAATCCTAATGGGTGCCTAATGTGTTGCCTAAACCTAGTTTTTAACATTTGATGTTTTTCCTATATATTGCAATTCACATGTACATTGTATTAGATACATTACATCTGTGGTAATGCAGTTGCAATTATTATTAATATTTATGAAAAACATTTGTTTGTCGTATTACTTACTTATTTAAGCACGATGTATTGTTAAGAATAAAAGAACAATCCAATGTGGTCCCGGTGAAATTTTAGCTCTATAACCAGATATGTACATGTTGAACGCAGACGGCCATATGCTATTTTTACACATTAACAAGTAACTTCTGATTCAATGTAATTGAAATAAATAAATTTAATTATTAATAAATTTAATTTTTAAAAAATAACAAATCTATTGTTATTTAAAGATAATCAAAAAATAATTGCAAGTATTTTACAATTATTTATTTCACAAAGTAAAATAAGTATGCTAGAATATGAAAGTACATATATCGCCTGAACGAACCATTATTTTTCCAGAAATTATATCTCATTTGGTACGAAACAAAATACTAGCATAAAGGTAATGCATTCTACTCAAGTAAAATATGATATGTAAACGTAATATCTATGAGTAGCTGTATTTGCTACAAAACAATATCTTAAATGTAGCCACGAGGAAATGTTTTTAATGGGGGTTCGAATGCTATGCGGTTAACTCGTTATTGCATCAAAGAAGTAAAAAATGGTCTTGTTACAATTTAGATTATGTGTCAATAACATAAATTATAATTCGCTTATCTAATTTTCGATAATATTACATGTCGAAGACAACTTAAAAATTACACTCACATTTATATTTTAATATTCGTATAATATTTTCTCAAATGGATTCCCAAGAAACAATTAGGGTCATTTCTGTTTCAGCACCACAACACCTAAATTCCAATGTTACTTTAAAAATTAGAAATGCTTATCTTCTTAATACATTCACACGAAGTGAGTGTATTATATAACAACATGCTGCTTAAAATATTTAGCGTTCGAACTGACTTCTTTAGATAGCAAAATACACAATAAAATACAATACACAGTAAAATTAAAATAAATGGTGTAGGTAGATTTAGATAGAATTGTAAATATAACTAAAATAATAATTTTATTTGTTCTAATACATTTTACCAGTCTTTTAATGACAAGATACAGTTGAACAATGCGCATTTCTAATATATATTTTATCAATCTTTTATAGTTGAATAATGCGCATCTTGTGTCTTTATCAATGTTTCGAGTAGACGAGATTTAGCTGTTTTTATACTTCATTTCTAATATACAAACTCCTAGTTATTTAAAGTTTTATTAATTTAAATTCTTGATTATAATTTATAATATGTTATTTATAATAATTTAAAAATTATTTATTTTATAATTTACATATATTAATTATTTATTATATAAATTTATAATAGTTTTATTTCAAGTTAAGGTGTTAATATATAAAACTTCTTTGTTTAATTGCATTTTCTTATTTTAAATTTAAATTTTATATTTAGAATGTAAATATAATGTGTTAATCATTTATTTTATAATTTACAATATATTAGTTCATATAAAACTCGAGCATTTAAACTGTTATATGTAATTAACATATTAGTACAGTAATATATTAGTAGAGTAATGTAATTTGAATTTAAAAAATATATATTAAAAATAACAACTTGCATCCTAATAATAAATATCTTAAATTATAGTTAAATATATTTAATGAATTTCAACTATTATTATGGTAATATATATCTTTTTACTATAAAGTTTAATATTGTCTTTTAGAGTAAGAATTAATTTGCAGTAATATGTAAACGAATTTGTAATTTTAAATCTTTAAGATCTCAAATTTAATGTCTTTACAAAAGTCATTGAAAAATTTTATATTTAGCATAACTAAGTATAACTCGAATAAAGCATATACTGTAAGACCAGGACACTACTGAATTCGTTAGCTCTAATATAATAAATTTTCTCTTATACAAACTCCTAGTTATTTGCTATTAGTATTATTAATTTAATTACATAAGCCACTTTTTATTGCGTGACTCTATAAGAGTAGTTTAAAATCCAAATTTCCATGGCTACTACAAACAAAATTGTTCTGAATTATGATACATTTTGTTTTTTATTAATTAGATTTAAAATAAAAAAGAAAAAAGATCATTGTGCGATTTGCATTTCAATGTCTACGACCGAATGTACAGGTGCATTGAGTTAGGACCGCGGTGCTCGGAAACATTGTGATATCGACCTGGCTAAAACAATTCCAATTTACGTAAGGCTCCACATTATTATACTGGAAAATTCAGACCTGTGTTTCTCGCTTATCTTTGTCGCTAACACAAGTAGAGTTGCGTTCGCTGCTCTGCCTGCACCACCCATGACCGCAGATACTAATGGGCAGAAAAAGTTGTGGGCAAATTATCGTATCCTTTCTTCGTACTTGCTTCGCTTTCGTTGCTCATGATATTCTAAACACGCAACGGACGATCGCGAATTATAGGATGGAGCTTCTTCGTTAAAAATGCATTCGTCAAAAAACGTACGCTTCATTCTACCACCGAACAATCCACCGCACACGATATCAGGGAACGCGTCTGGTCTTTGAGTTCTCGCGTCATTTTCGAAACTTATAGTGTCAGGAACGCCAGATAGACTTGACTCAGTAGCGATCCCAGAACACACGTCTGTGAGTACCTTTGGTACAAGATCGCGAACCTCATTAAGGCGTATGGTTAATACGTCACAATGATACATTTTGATAAATTTTATTTGTAACATTAATAACAGTAGCTATTGACGTACAAAATAGATCTTTTATCTTAACGATGAAACGATTTATAGTGGTCCTTTCAAGCGGGAAGAAATTTACAAATTTCTTTTTTTTTACCCGGGAAAAGCCTCTTCGAGCCAGACACTTGTGCTTTGAGCCGAACTCGTGATGTGATAAGACTACCCTGTATGACTAGACGTTGTGATACATATAACTCCAGATCAATTGAAACTGAGTATAATGCTGTGAGCGCCACTTCTACGATAGTCGCAGATAATGAACCGATAAACAAGCATGCGTCTCAATGTAACGATGACATTCCTGCCAATATCACTAAGCACGATACTCCATTCGATGCTACTAATGATGTTTTTCAGCATCATCATTCCCAGCTTAATGTAGACGATAATGAAGATACTGATGTAGCCAAATCTCTTACCAAAGTTAGAAAGCAATCGTCGGACTACGGTCAAACAGATTTCGAAAAAGAAATGATATTTACTTATTGTGCAACTACAACTGATGCTGAAAGTCATCTATTGATGTCTGCTAATTCACCGACAGGACAAGTTACCGATCAAATAAATAAGATCCAACAACTTGGTGAGCTGCATCAGAGTTCAATGCATCCCTTAGCTAGTAATGATATGCAAATAAATAATAATCAAATGAACGAATACAATAATCTAATTTGTTGTCCAATCAAGGATAATGATAACTTGACGATAAAATTAAAAGGATCATCTCAACAGGGATTGGAGTTTGAATCGTCATCATTCATACTTAACAGCAATTCAACAATACCAATGATGTCATTTACATCATATGATCCTAAATATGGGCTTGATTGCAATCCATCGAATGAATTTGCAAAATTTGCTTCTGGTTCTATCAACGAACCCGGTGCCGACGAATCTGCTGCGCCTTTCTTTGTATCATCGAGTAGTAACCAAGAAGAAACTATGATTGACAATGGTAAAACCGGAATTTCCACGATGAATTGCAGCCAATCTAGTGTTGCCGATCATACACCCGACAATTGTAATGATCATCTCAACCAGATCATTCATCAGTTACTCAACATGTGTGATGATCTTATACTACCCGACAATGTTGTTGATGTTCAAGGTGTTGAGCATGATCAACATGACGACGCACCAGCGGCAGTACAAATGATAGTGACAACAAATACCACCAATCACTTAATTACGAATAAAAGTAGTAATATCGCATCAATTTTGAAGAGTTGCTCAAACATGGTTCGAAGAAATAACGAATTCATTACAACCGCCACCACCGCGGCCGCGAATACATCAACCGAATCGGAAGATAATCGTCACAGCAACGCTCATGGATCGCATGAACATGATAGCGAAGAATATCAGCGATCACAAAGAAATAACTCTAAAAAGTACAGTAATAAGCCGGAGCTTACAAAATCCTTGCCGATCGGTGAGAATTTAGAATCTGATCATTCATTATACTTACTCTAATTTGTAATAATTATTTTTCACTTGATAAGAAAATTTATAACTACAAAAAAAAATTACAAATTTGTTAAAATACCAAAAAATATAATCCTTAGTATTTTAAGCCAGCTTGCATTTAATCATATAACTTCAATACATCGAGATATAATTTGATAGTACCTAATTAAATATAATTGCGTCTTCAGATTTTGTTACTTGACCATCTTTTATTAATTCAATTATATTCAAATGCATACACTGTACCTATTGAAAACTTATGCCTATATAACATCATACGCAGCTGTGTGTTAGTATATTATGTAACTATATTATAAAAATTTAAATTTCTGTAACAAATTTAATTTTCATTAAAACAAATTTTAGTTATATTTATAGCAAATGTAATTTTAATTGGCATGGTAAATCAAAATGTAGATACATTTTCTTTATAAGGTTATATTTTCCTTGTGCCGAACTAAATTTCAATGCCAAGAATAGAACAACAATGTAATACCGCATTTGATATTTATACGCCATTTGTGTTCTCACGAATGATACATGTCTACTCGGGCCCCACAAAAGAAGTCACAAAATAAGTGCTTCGTCACTCAAATTTAGACAAATAAGCTTCTTAAATTTTTTATCGTTTTAAGTGTAAGTACACTCTAAATCTGTGCCACTGCATTCTAGTAAATAGCCACAACTGATGATTCTGCTCTAAATATGAAACGATCTCGGAATAGAGCTGTCTGGTGGTGTTGAGGAAATAAGATATCGACTATAAAATCCGGGATAAGTGAGTAAGTTTCAGTTTTGGAAGCTTGAGTAGTGTATGCATCATTCGTGAGAAGATCTGAAGCTCTCAGGTAGAAAGCCGTTTAATTTATTAATCGTATTCGTTTTATGGATCCTGGATTACTTAGATATAAATATATAATAGTGATGCACGAATGTGCTGAATAACAAAGGTCCAGGATTTCTTACGAAATACGGCATTTTTACAAAATGGTGTTGCTTATTAGACTGGACTTTTATTCACGACTTTCAGTCACCAGGTCACTTCTAAACGACCACTTCAACATCGAAATGATGGAGTACCCGGCAAAACTCATCAGTAGAATAAAGTACTCACTGGTTGTTTCGGTTGCATGTGTGACATTGTAAATGAAGGCTTTTCCGACACTTTGCTTAATTGACTGAGGCTTACGCTCTTTACCAGATCGAATTGCTGTGCAGATCATCCTTAAACACTAGGCAGAGGTTGTTGCTGAATTGTCGATGCACTCGTTGGATCCTTAATTAATACGGCATGGATAATAGTAGTGCACGGATGTGCTGAGTAAACAACGTTTCAGAATTTCCTATGAAATACGGCATTTTACAAAATGGTGTTGCTTGATAGACTAGACTTTGGTTCACGACTTTCAGTCACCAGGTCACTTCTAGACGACAACTTCAGCATCGAAATGATGGAGTACCCGGCAACACTTACTAGTAGAATGAAGTACCCACTGGTCGGTTCGGTTGCTTGTTTGACATTGTGAATAAAGGCGTAATTTATAGCAACAACAATTATATGTAATCGTTTGTACTATTTAACAGAACTTCGGTCAAAGTTATATTTTATTTTGCAATTTAGCTTTTAAATGTTAAAAAATCTGCTTAAATTTAACATTATTGAGATGAGATTGCTAATTGAAATACAACAATTTATCTCATACATATGCAAATCCTATTAACAAAATGTTATCAATTCGCGTAAATACACGCTAGTAACTGCTAATGTGAGTCATTTGAATTACAAGGTAAAATATCATTATAGTATATATAACAATCGTAAAGTTTAACTTATAACAAGCGACAGTATTGAATACAGCACGCACTCTATTGTTGTTCGTGTTCTACATATTTATGATAAGGCTATACTGACACGACAATTTTACTATATTGATTGATATTTTAAAGCCAATTATACTACTGAAAAATATGTTAACCTCATTATGCTTGAAGACATCAGAAAATAAAATAGCCGTATGGATTATATCTGGAGTATTATTGGTCTTATGTGTGTTCTACACGTTCATATTTACAATCAAACATGAGCTAAAAAACAAAACTGGCAAATGTCTGCTTTTATATTATGTATGTATTTCACTAGAAAGTATATTTAATATTGCCTACCTGCATGCAAACGACAATGCGTCGCGATACCTTGAGTTTGCGTACTGCTTTTGTAATTTGGCTGCATCCTGCTGGATAAATTGTCTTTGCTATTCTGTATACATGCAGTTTAAGCACATTTTTGGCCTGCCTCGCGCTTTTCGATTGACAATTATTGTATTTCCACTGTACTGCATTTTGATGCCCATAGCTTTGATGTCGTTCACGAGGATATTGTGTTCACTCGAATACCATGAAAGCATGGAAAATAAATCTAAATGCAACTCCCAAGTCGGGTATCTATACACCAAGCAACTGATAGCCGTTAACTATATAATTCCTAATTTGTATTTAGTGATCATAAACACATTTCTCTTTGTTCAAGCTAGTTTCCATGTCTACAATCATATGCGTACTATTGAAATGTTGAATATTTCAAGTGCTATCGAAGAGAATCAATCTCACCGATTTAAGGCATATGTTGACCTTTTCAAAAAAATGTATACCCTTGGCATTTTTAAGGTAATTCTGGTCTTAACACCAATAAGAATATACCTAACAATGGTAAAGTTGATCTACATTATAGAATTGTCAATTCTGATTATATTTTCAGTGGTTCCGATGTTTAGGAGCAAATTCGATCAAGACGGAGGACACGTAAATCTTTTCGACAGTGGGGATATGGTTGAAAATATGGTCAATAAAGAAAACACCATTGCTAGTAAAGTACGGCACCGAATTAACTACATACACGAATCGTTTTAATCACTAACAAATAAAAACACTTTAAATTTATTCAATACAATGAATATACACCAGCTAACGAATTAAATTTTTAATTTGTTTTCGAAACATGCCAACTTTATTTTAACAAATACAAACTGAAATCTGATAATTTTGATAATTTACAAAGACAGTGAAATGAAATTATATTTACATAAACTTTTCAAAAAGTTGTAAAATTAAAAAAATTTAATTTCACTTGCACATCAACAATAGTTGAAATAATAAGTTAGCAATCAATAACTTAAATATTTATTTTTATTTATAAATAACAACTATCAATTTACGAGTGCTAATACATACATTTTATACACTTGAAGTGTAATAGATACACCTTAAGGTGTATGAAGTTAGAAGTAATGATTTCTTCCTGCGAAATCATCTTGTGCGATGATTTCGCCTTGTGTGTGAATTTCGCCTTGTGTGCGAAATCACCTTGTGTGTAAATTGATAATATATATTTAATATATCTAGCTGTGCTGAATGGTTAGTCTAGTCTGTAAATGAATGTCTGATAATGCGGTTACAGAAATTCATTACATTGAAGGTTTCATATAATGAAGAATTTTCAGCTGTATTGGATGGCTAGTCTAGTCGGTAAGACGTAGACCCACCGATCAAAAGAACTTAGGTTCGAATCTGAAAGCGCAAATAGTGTTCAATAAGTGTTCAATAGCAAAAAGTGTTCAATAATTAGGCACTTTATTAACTGATGAGTGTTGCCAAGTACTCCAATATTTCGATGCTGACGTGATCATCTAGAAGTGATATGTTGACTGAAAGTCGTAAATCAAAGTCCAGTCTATCAAGCAACACTATTTTCGATAAATCCCGTATTTCGTAAGAAATCCTGGACCGTTGTCTACTCAGCACCTCCGTGCACTACCATTATCCATGCCGTATCCATTTAGGATCCAACGAGTGCATCGACAATGTGTTTAAGACCTCTGCCTAGTGTTTAAGGATGGTCCGCACAGCAATTCGATCTGGTTAAGAGCGAAAGCCTCAGACAATTAAGCAAGGTGTCGGAAACGCCTTTATTCACAATGTCACACAGGCAACCGAAACGACCAGTGTGTACCTCATTCTACTGATGAGTGTTGCCGGGTACTCCATCATTTCGATGCTGAAGTTGTCGTCTAGAAGTGACCTGGTGACTGAAAGTCGTGAACCAAAGTCTAGTCTATCAAGCAACACCATTTTGTAAAATGCCGTATTTCATAAGAAATTCTGAAAAGTTGTTTACTCAGCACATCCGTGCACTACTATTATCCATGCCGTATTTATTAAGGATCCAACGAGTGCATCGACAATTCAGCAACAACCTCTGCCTAGTGTTTAAGGATGGTCCGCTCAGCAATTCGATCTGGTAAAGAGCGTAAGCCTCATACAATTAAGCAAAGTGTCGGAAACGCCTTTATTCACAATGTCACACAGGCAACCGAAACGACCAGTGTGTACCTCATTCTACTGATGAGTGTTGCCGGGTACTCATCATTTCGATGCTGAAGTGGTCGTCTAGAAGTGACATGGTGACTGAAAGTCGTGAATCGAAGTCCAGTCTATCAAGCAACACCATTTTGTAAAAATGCCGTATTTCCTAAGAAATCCTGGACCGTTGTTTATTCAGCACATACGTGCATTTAACAGTGCTTAGAATGCATCTCGGAAAATTCGGTTTCAGAAATTCATTACATTGAAGGTTTCATTTACATTAGTCTATTCGGTAAGGCGTAGACCTACCGATCGAAAGAACCTAGGTTCAAATCTTAAAGTCAAATACTGCTCAAAAGGAAACTACAGCGGTACACAGCCTTCTAATGTGTCCGGGTGTACTATTTCAAGACTATATCGGACGAAAAGATATCAGTATGTCAGGTTAAAATCTGACATGTTGTGAGTCAAGTTGTATGAAGTTGGAAGTAATGATGGAATGATACCATAGCTGGTTTTGCTGCGAAATCACCTTATATGATCTAGCAAAATTGACAATATAACTGAAAGAATCTATTAAAATATCACCAGCACTGATTCAATTATCTCTTAATCACATCAGTGCTAAGTATTTATACTTAAAAATTTAATAAATTTGTAAGTTTTAATGGCAATAATTTTCATTTTATCTTATTTCGCACTTAATCATCAAATTTCTTAACTTAATTTATATTTTATATTTTTCTGAATTCTAAAATTGTTTTCAGTCTTTATATAATCTAATCAGATTATCTTATTAAAACCATAAATTAATTATAAATTATTATAAATAAAAGAACTTTAAATTTCTTTATCTTAAAATAAATTTTTATAACTCAGCATTTTATGAACGAAATGATAGATAATACATAATATATTGGCATTAAGCTTAGACGTCATCAGGAGGAACTGCTATGTTATCACGTTTCGGCCAGTAGCTTTTCTCGTATGAAAATTTTTCTTCACAACTTTAATAAAAATAGTGCCAAGTTATATCACTTTAATCACATTTCTTTATATAGAAATATTTTAATCTTTAAAGAATTTTTTAAAAACTCACTACAAATAGAATTGTATTTATTATAACAGAAAAATAACAAAAATGTTTTACACTAACCTTTACTATTTAGTTTTTATGCCAACATTTTACTTTAAAATTATCAATGACAAGTTCGAATTACGAAAATATAGTCGCACACCAATGAATTTTACAGTTGGTCAGTAAATGAGATGTTATCTTTCAATGTGGTAATTGAGTATTAGTGTATTTTAATTAACGTAAATATTTGCTTCGAATATTTTGGTGATCTTATAATTTTTCAATTTGAATAAACAAGCTTTCATTTCTTAAAGCAGTTAACAAAAATTCTTTTATCTGATCATTATTTATAGCTAATATTATAAACGGCCAACGTAATTTGTATATTGTTTTAATTAATTTAGTCCCTGGACGATGATAACAGAATAAAGCATGAAATGTGTTCTAATTTACGTTATTTTGTATATCAATTTCATGTATAGCTATCAAAGTTAAATTTATTTTTTAAATAAAAATTTTAAATTTAAATTTACGACGATATTTAAATTATCAAATCAGCTAACTGAGTCTACGTATTTAATATAATGATAAAATAAACAAAACATAATAATGCTAAACCAAATTTTAATAATTAAATAATAAAATTAATAATTGTTATAAGATTTTTTATAATTTAAATCAAGTTAAAATAAAAAATTAAAATTTACGACGATATTTAAATTATCAAATTAGCTAACTTTGTCAATGTATTTAATATAATTATAAAATAAACAAAACATAATAATGCTAAATCAAAATTTAATAATTAAATAATGAAATAAATAATTGTTTTTAGATTTTCTATAATTTAAATCAAGTTAGCATAAAAAATTGAAATTCAAAATAAACGTCATTTTTATGAATTGACTAATAAATAACAGACGTTGTATCAGAATAAGAATTAGAGGTCATCAGGAGGAACTGCTATGCTATCAGCTTACTGTGTTTGACATTACGTTGTGTTTCTGGCACTCAATCATTTAATAATTTTAAAATGTTAAATGTGGCGAATGTTAGAATGTTAAATGATAGAATGTTAAATGTTAAATGTTAAATCAAAATTTAATAATTAAATAATAAAATTAATAATTGTTTTAAGATTTTCTATAATTTAAAATTCTACGATAACAAAAACAATATTTAATCATCTTACATATATAAAATATAATTCTGCACTAAAGTTCAATTCTGCACTAAAGTGATAAGGATATATTTATCATCAATATGTCTGTAAAAATAGCTTCTGTATAATGTGAATCATACATTAGAAGTAACTATGCTGAAGTAACGATACAGCTTTCAAAATTGATACATTTTTACGAATACAAGAACATTAAAACTGTATTCATTTTAGTGAAACTGAAATTTTCAGGTCACATCGCATTCTGTTAGCGCAGTATCATTACGTATATCCAAACCGAATATGTCTGATTTGGAAACGGATAAACGTAAACTGCGAGAGCAAATTCGGTATCATTGCAAAACTGATGTAGTTGCATAGATTTTATAGGTGTCATGCATTCCTGTACGCTGTTGAATGGAATATTAACAATATGTCCGATTACGTTCTAAACAAAAATTTTACTATACACATTTTAAAGATTACGAATTTGAAATAGAATTGCTTGCACAAAAACAAATATATTTAGTCAAGATAAATACAATCTTCATAGCATTATTTTCAAACTACATGATATTTATGTAAGGCATAAAAGTCAAATTTTCAAAATATAAATATTTTAATATATAAAGATTGAATCATATAATAAAACTATACCTGTATTATATTGGAATCCAAAATTACAACTATTGATTAAGCTAGTAATAACTTTGTCTTCATATGCAAAAAGCTTTATTATGATATACTGATGAAAGAAGTTAATTATAATGATTTAAATGTAAATCCAACATATGAATGTATTGACTGAGTAATAGTGAAAGCTTAAATACATCAAAGATTAAAAATAAAATGAAAATAACAAACAATTATAAAAGGAAAGATAAAATTAATAAAGATATGTATAAAGAACTTACTAAATTAAAGGATAACTATATAATAACAACTATTGATGAAGCTAGTAATAACTTTGTCTCGATATGCAAAAAGCTTTATTATGATATACTGATGAAATAAGTTAATTATAATGATTTAAATGTAAATCCAACATATGAATGTATTGACTGAGTAATAGTGAAAGCTTAAATACATCAAAGACTAAAATAAAATGAAAATAACAAACAATTATAAAAGGAAAGATCAAATTAATAAAGATATGTCACGGAACTTACTAAATTAAAGGATAACTATATAATAACTATTGATAAAGCTAGTTATAACTTTGTCATCATATGCAAAAAGCTTTATTTTGATATACTAATGAAAGAAGTTAATTCTAATGATTTAAATTTAGAGACAATTATTACAAGTCATTATTCTATAATGGATAAAAAGTGTATAAAAATTGAGTAAGATAATAAAATTATACATATATTATATTGGAATCCAAAATTACATAAAAATCCAATAAAACCTAGGTTCATATGTAGTGCGTTTAAATGTAAATTAAAACCCATTTCTGTTAATATGAATAAAATACTTAAAGCAATTAAAGCACACTTAAAATTAATAAAGATATGTGTACACAACTTACTAAATTAGCGGATAACTATATAATAACAACTATTGATAAAGCTAGTAATAACTTTATCTTCATATGCAAAAAAACTTTATTATGATATACTGATAAAAGAGGTTAATTATAATGATTTAAGTGTAAATCCAACATATCAACGTAGTGAGTTAAGTTTAGAAACAATTATTACAAGTCACTGTTCTATAATGGATAAAAAGGGGATAAAGGTTGAATCAGATAATAAAACTATATTATATTGGAATCCAAAATTACATAAAGCTCCAATAGAACCTAGGTTCATATGCAGTGCGTTTAAAATACATAAGAGCCCCTTTCTGTTTATATGAATTAATTAAATTAATTTTAACATTTAATTCGTGTTCGATCCGTCGACAAATACGAATTGTTTTACATTACTTGATGCTGCTATAAAATTACATGATAGCAGCGAATTAAAAAGTATATAGTACAAGCCTATCATTTTTCTTATACAAGTCGAATCCACCAACTGGATTACGTATTTAATATAATTATAGAATTGAGAAAAATAATAATAATGCGAAATCAAAATATATTTTTTTAAAAAGAAAAGACTATTAATACACAAACGAAAATTTAAAACTTGTTTTTAAATTCTGTCTGACAAATTTCCCTTATCCGCTTGGAAATCATCTAACACTCGAAGCTGTTGAGAGATGTATCCTCTTGAATGTGTATCTACTCGTCCGAGAAGTTCGTGAGCAAGCTGAATACGCACGAGCTAGTTCAAGAGATACCCTTCTCTTGATTGATACAAGTGTTTCTGAATAAAAGGTGTTGTGACGATTTGAGACTGCACCAGCTAAAATCTTTAGGAGATGCAGACCCTGTTTTCCCAATCCTCCCGATGTTGAAGCGACAAATGGGATGAATACACCAGGCTCTACTCCAAATATACGTCAAATTTTGATATTTTTCTATTTTCATTGTATTCGAAATCCTGATTGACAGATCGAATCATGCTGGATTGAGCAAAAATTGACAAAATGTTGACGTCTATAAACGTCCGCTCGAACTAGTCATTTTTCAATCATGAGCATCCAATGTCAAGGCGAGCACTCTGATTACGTGACGTTGAAGACTTGTTAAACTTTAGTTCGATGGGAACGATTGTGAGAGGCAGTTTAACCTCAACAGAACGACAAACCTTGTTAGTTTATTTGCAAGTATATCTCTAAATGCGTTGTGGCGAAATATCGAGAGACCTCCTGTTTTACATGAGAATGTATGGAAGATGTTGATATCTTCCTCATAAGGGCACTTTTTTCCGACCATGTAAGATGGAATTGAACCATATCGAATAGCGATAGCATCTTCAAACTGTAACGCGGAAGATGTAAGCGTTCGTTGTCGAGTGGTAGTGAACTAAGCAATGATGACGCTCTAGGTATAGTGACATGTAAGTGAATGTTCCTTAACCACGAATTAAAAGGATCTGTAAGTTCGGTAAGTCTTTTCGAAAATTCATGCTCTCGCTTACTTATGACAAGAGAAAGCTGTACGTTTAATTCCTCCAAGAGTTTTTCGCCTTGATTACCGTTGTTGATGATGTCTGCTATTGAAATTAAATTTATATATTCAATGTTCGCGAGACAAGTTGGATCCGATATGTTAATCTACCCAATTTTAGAGGTGATGACAAGATTATGTACTAATTATCGTCGAGGATCCAATATGCCAATACTGGAAGCAATGACGTTTTCAAGACGCTGTTTAACTCGGTAAGCCATTATTTCTCACATTGACATGTGCGTAAAGAATGAGTCCACTTCATCTGTAGAGAGTTTATCAAGCCAGCGAAAGCAGCGTGTGGGTAAACTTTAGCTATTATGCTTAATTTATCGATAATTGTGGACAATTTCGAAGCTAGATTCTCGATGAATTCTTTCTCGAAGTTTCTTGTCCCGATAGGAGCGCACAGTATGATTGTACCAGTAGTATTCATTATGTCAGGCGAAGGAAATCTTTTGAAATCGGCGAAAGGGACAATATTACGGCCTTTTCGGGATTAATAAAATATCCGTATCTTGGGTCATCATTGATTAATTTGTTCCATATTTTCGTGAGATCATCAAGTGAACCGATAAAGTTTGAATCATCTGCGTACCGATTTTGCATTATATCTGGAACAGCACAGCGAATTTTTTCTATAAGGGGTAGTCATGAGAGTGTGAAATCTGGCATCGCAAAGGGCTCTCCTCGTGTAAATCCATCGGTCGAATATATTATTACATCTGCTCCCATAATTAGCTTGGTAGGGTCTTTATATAGATTTTGCATAATGAGAAAAATGGACAGACATGAGTAGTTTATATTGTGCAGCGGGATCTTTCGATTGACTGAGTTAAAAGCATTAGATGCGTCGCCTTGACAAATAAAAGGTTTTCCAATGGAAGGTAATAGTTACCCAATTATAGCTGAGTTATTTTCAAGCTTTATAGAATAAATATTTGTTCAAAACCTGTTTAAAATATAAATCTAAATTATATAAAGATATAAAATTTATGTTTCAAATTTTTTTTATTAAATTTATACAAATTTTAGTTTATCAGATATTAAATAAGCTTTAGAAAAATTAATAAACATTATATTTGGAAATATATATTTATACATATCTTATAATAACTGTAACACCTATCTAAAAAATATGCTAATTGAGGATTATTTATTTATTTATTATTTATTTGATTTTAATATGCTAATTGAGGATTATCACTGATTAGCTAATCCACTTTACAAACCACAGTTTTTGTAAATTAAATTAATAATAAATATTTTTGAAAAATTTTAAAAAAATATTTTTTATACTTTAATTTATATTAAGATATTATATTTAATATTTGATACTAATATAATGTAATTAATCAATAGTTGACTTCTCGGTTAGCTATTAACGAAGGGAGTGAATTTTAATTATTTATTCTAGAGTCCTAAAGATTTAAAATAATTAAAATTCGCTCTCTCTATTAATAAAATATAGTATTAAATATCAACTATTTTAATTAATATTAGTCGACATATTAATATTAGTTTATATTAATTGACACTGCTAAGACTCACCTGATATTTACCTCGGATGTGATTGGCTCTGCTATAAATCAATGACTCTTCAGTTGCATTTCCGTGACGACGAGCTTTTTCAAGCCTGTAATTAATATGTTGCAAATTAACTTTGAATTATGAATATTGCCAAATTATTATTAGGTTATGAAATCATAAAATATTCAAAATTCCGAGAACATCACACGATTTCTTCCAAAACACATTACATTTAACTTCAAACAGTCCATACTCTCTTAACTCATATTTTTCAAAAGTTACTCTTGTTTATAACTCCTCTCGATTTTCTTAATGTAATTTTCCCGTCCCGACATGCTTCGCATTTTATCACAGCACTCAGTAAAGATGGTTAACGCATTCATTTGACCTCACTCATATTCGAGAAAATACAGAAGAATCAAGAATCTATGTAGAATACTTGAAAATTATGACATGACTCGTAGAGACTTCAAATACCGAACAAATCGTTAAATTAGTGCAGACATCTGCAGAGTCAACAACTACTTAATGCGTTTTCTACCGTTCATTCCATTAATTTAACAACTAAACGGTCTTCAACATTTTTCAAATTCTAATTTTAAATGCATCTACAAACCAAATCAATTGGTGAAATATTAAACGTATGCTGCGCCATAAATCAAAAAAGTTTATTTGGTATTATATTTGCAATTGCATAATTCAGTGATTTTAGCACAAACAAATTAAGTACTGACCATTATACAACTGTATGTTTAACATGAAATATGATATCATTTTTAATTAATATTAAATTATAATGTTAAATTTATATAAATATTATTTAATATTATTTAATTTTAATTAATCACTTTTTAAACTATCAAGATATGAAATTGTTTAGTCTACATATCACCTAAATATATTTATTACTGATTAGTTATATTGATTTAACTAGACAAAGCCAGTTGATTTAGAATTTTGTAAAAATATGTTTTGTAGGCTAATATACGTATTAATAAAGTAAATGTATAAAAAGTATTTTTATTTCATATTTAAGATTAGAAATACGCACAATTTATAAACACATTATTTAAATCTTAGTTTCATCTACAATAATGAATTATTTGTTTCATCAGTGTATGCTTATAAAAACGCATATTTCTAATATACGTTGTATTATTGAACTTTATCAATATAACGTTGATAGGAAAGACCGAGCAGTAATTTTTATATTTAAGAAATAATATTAAAATTATCAGAGTTAAAATTATAACTGAAGTTGTTGAAGTTGCACTGAAATTATCGACATTATATTTTATAGTTTATTAAATTATAGTTTTAATCAAAGTTACAGTTCAACTATCGACAGTACTTTGATCTAAACTGTAAAATCAATAAAGAATTTTAATTTTGTTTATTATTTTATAAGTATTATGGAAATTAAATTACGATGAAATGATAAAATAAATGAGATGGATAAATAATTTCATTTAGCACATTCTATCTCATTACAATGAAAATTAAATTACTCTTGTAGATATAATTATGTAAACTAATTACTAGGGAATGAGCACATGAAATGATATTGAAATATCGATGTAAAGAAGAGCTAAATGAAAATAGACAAACACACGAGCAGATATAGAGCCTAAGTAACCTAACGCTCAGCTGTAAATTTACTAATGTTGAGTGGTGGATTAACAGAGAACAAAAACTGCGAAATTTTAATCTAAAAAGCATTCGCGCAATAATATCCGAGCTAAATATTTCTTTATTTTTGAACTTCAACTTTCGTCTTTTGTAATCAATCAACAAATAGTTCTCCTACAAGTAAAAAATCAGTATTAAGAAACATATTGTTAGACAAAAGCCTATTACTAATTATCAAATATAATAATTAAGCAAAGATCACAGTGTACAGTTCCATCGACAGTCTTGATTTAATTAAATGCAGATTGATTTATCATATTTAGAATATAAATTAACAAACAAACCGTCATGTGTTTAATTTAATAACATGAAATAATTACTAATTCCGATAGCTTACTTTATTAAAATATGTCTAAGAAGCTTTCCATGGTCGTCATCAAATCTTGTTGTCCATTCTCCTCTCCATCGAATAAATGATTGGCGTGCTGTCTCTTCAATTGTTTTTTCAATCGATATGGCATTATTTGATTTAATTTTCCCATAATCATATGAAACCGTCTAAAATTAAAAGAATTGGGAAAGTGCAGGTAAATTAATTATTGCTAATATCCCAACAAAACTTTGAAGTTAGAATTGCGTTCCAAAAACATAATCATAATTCGGAGAAGATTCATCATTCATATTCGAAAATTTAATAAATGAGTCCACTTTGAAGGATATTTTAAGCAAAATGAATCGGCATATAAAATAATAAAATCATATAGATGGCATTGTAAAAAACAAATGCTGCAACGAAATAAACTTCTGAAAATCGGTTGTTTTAACATATCTTTAGCTTATAAGTGGGATATAGCATCCACTATTAGATGCAGGGAGAAATTTCCTTAATAATGTTTACACCATTACATATAATAAATATATGAATATAAATGAATATAAATATTATTTTATAAATAAAAATATAATTACATATGTGAATATAAATGACATTGTGAAAAGGCAGATATAACAAAATAAAGTTAATTCTAAGTTTATATAATTTGTAAAAAGTCTTATAATTATTTATTATTTATCTTTATTTTTATTTATATAAATTCTTTTTAAGCTCAAATGTTCATTCGCCTAGAACAATATTATGTTGATGTAATATAAAATGAATATAAATATAAAATATTATATTATTTTAAAATATTATTTTATAAATAAAAATATAATTACATATGTGAATATAAATGAATATTGTTCGGAATGTTGATAATTTCAATTTGAAATTTTTTAAATAGTTGACCCATGGATGAATCAGAAAATCTGGCCATCATCAGAAAATTGGAAGATGCTAACAGAGGTTAGCGAAATGTCAAATAAAATTTTTCCATTTTTTGATCTTTTTTAATTTTGTTTTTATTCTATCATATGGCGATAGCAAAATATCACATGCTGATTGCATTACTATCGCAAAGTATTATGTTTTATAGATATATTCACTTGCTGCTCAGTCGGGAAAAGTGAAAGACAATTATTCGTATTTTGACTATGCACAGTATAGCCCTTGCCAAATTTTAATCCAATTCAAGAATTTAAAAAATAACTTAAACCAATTTTTATACCTGTAACATTACACAATGCGATGAGTATTTCAATGACAACAGTGGTTTCCATTTTTTCTTATTGTCAAAGTCAAAATCTAATTCACAAGGTTTACGAAATTTTTGCCTACTACCCCAAATCTAACCGAAATAATCAAATCCAAATTAATAATTAGATTAAACAAATTTTACCCCTTACGTTTTCGTTGTTAATGACAATGTCGATTGTTTGCATTTGAGAATCTTTATTAGTAGTACTCTCCCATTGTCCAGTAACTGTATCCCAGATAACATAACCAAAAGCAAAAGGCATATGCTCAATTGTAAGTACTTTTGCGCTAATACCAACAGGAACGCTAAACCCTTTTTAAAATAAAGTTATACAATAAAATTTACGATAGCTTTAAATTTGAATTTTATAGATTATAAAATGATATTATAATTGATATTTTAAAATGATATTATAGATTTCCATTCCGATATAGTAAATATCAAGATGACAAAAAGAATTTTAAAAAGTAAATCCTTTTCATCTTATGAAGATCTGCCTTTCGTTTCGTTTTAGAACTTCATTTACTAAATGTGTGTGCTCGAACAATCTGTGAACATTTGATCACGCTAAATTTAATCTCTCCAAGTTTCCATCTTACGTTAGGTTCAGCAGGTTATGCTAGAAAGACAGTTTTCAGATCTCGGCAGATAATATTATTGATTTCTTCGCTGCATTTGACTTCAATTCTAAACATATCTTCGTAGGTATACTAAAAGGATTACCAACAGAGTTGAAATGTGTAAACGGCTTCTACCACGAACATGAACCTGATGCATTAGGCCACTTATACCTAATTATTTATGTTCCTCAAAGCTACAACGCTTTCCAATCATTTATTTATTCGCATTTACTTATCTATATATAAGCTACCCTTGCGGGATTGTAACCGCAATATGGATGATGTAACCGCAATATTGATGATTTAACTGCAATATTGATGATACAAAAGCTAAAGAGAATATCTATCTTTGAAATCAACTGCAAATTGAACAGTATACCCCTTTCTTATTCTCATACATCTAGTGATGCATATGAGTATCGCACTTTTCGTGAATAGAATAACGTGATTTGAAACGGCTTAAGTGTGCCCTCAAGGCAACAAGTTGGATCAGAAGCAGTTCCATGTTAAACTTGTCTTATATAAGAAAATGAATGATAACATTATTATATATTAAACTATATAATAATCTAAGAAAACAAACTTAATTTATTATTATTTCGCAACCCTTTTTTATTTTAACTCCTATTGTTACAACTGAATTATTAATGTACCTGTTCGAAATTAGATTTAAAGATAAATTACTAATTTGATGAATTTCAACTACCTTTTCTCGATACATTAAATAAACCAAGGACCATCAGATCTTCTATACCTTAGTGGCGTGACTAATTCTCTATTTATATTAGTTAAAAAGTAATATTTAAATAAAAGTTATTTTATAACTTGTAACTAACAACATTGAATAATTGAATTTGCAGGATTAATAATTACTGGATTACCTTCGGAGCAAATTTAATAATGCTTTGGCTTTATTACCCGAGAATCAAACAACAAATCAATTTAATTAGTACATTTTTCACTAATGCAATTGACTTCTTCAGACAAAAATGTTTTGGTCAAAAAAAATCACTTTGGAATTGTTTGAAAATATTTTACAAAATTAATTCAACGTGATATTTATCAATAGCGTACCTACAACAATCCATGCCTTTTTCCCAATTGCTAGGAAATAGTTAAGTAGCAAAAGAGCATGATCAAATGTATCTCCAACATGATTGTCTAGCATTTTCTTAACAAAAAATCGATTGCTGCTCTAAGAAGAATTAAATTAGGAAACCTACATTAGAGAGAGTCCATATATATCCGCTGTAACTATCGTAAAAGAATGGAATCAGTGATACGTATCGAGCTAACTTTTCCTTTAATATAAACGTAAATCTGATAAATATATTTTTAATAACTATTTTAATTAACGAATTCGATAACGAATTCTAGCTTTTGGGTTATCTTATTAGTTAGTAAATACAAGTGATCACATATTCCTAAACTTTAAGAAGTTTTACATCTAATTTAGTTTTAAGTTATTCAATAATTAATTAAAAACACTTGATTTTCTTGATACTTTTTTAATTACAAAATTTTTAATTATATACTATTTATATAAAAAATCAATTAACAGTTAATAATATTTGATCCAATCAAAACTGTTGCTAGCTAACACGAATTAAATTAAAATAAAATTTCATTATAATAAAATATCCAATTCCATACACCCTGGGTGTATGAATCCTTCAGAATCCTTCCTTCATGATATCCAATGCCATACCCCCTGGGTGTGTGGAATTGGATATCATGAAGGAAGTATTCTGTAGCTGGTTTTCAATGCGAAAGTCACCTCGTGTGACCTAGCAACTATTCATTACATAAACAAGCATACATCAAAGGATCACCAGTCCCGATTTCAATCGATCTTCATGATCTCATACGATACAATCTATAATAAGCATGCCAGAGAGCATCTCGGACAATGCAGTTTCTGGAGATCATGATGGAAGGTTTCATATACTGTGTGAAATCTTGTGATCCTGGATTCGTAGCCTAGCAGTCAAGAGCGCAAGCCAAGTACGGAGAGCGACAGCTCGAATATCGGATAAGTCAAATTTCAAAAGGCGAAGAGTTGGTAGTCAGCCTTCTAATGAGTTCGGGGCTACCAACATGTGGCAAAAAGCGGGCGAAACGAAAACGGCTGTGGCAATGTGGCCGTTAGTAGTCAGGGTGTATGGAATTGGATATCATGAAGGAAGTATTCTGTAGCTGGTTTTAAATGCGAAAGTCACCTCGTGTGACCTAGCAACTATTCATTACATAAATAAGCATCCATCAAAGGATCACCAGTCCCGATTTCAATCGATCTTTATGATCTCATACGATACAATATATATAGTGGCAATATAGAAAATCTATATTTTCACTATATTGATTTATAATGATTTATATTGATTAAAATCTATATAGAAAATCAATATATAAAATCAATATATATAGTGGCAATGGTGCCGTTAGTAGTCAGGGTGTATGGAATTGGATATCCTGAAGGAAGGATTCTGTAGCTGGTTTTCAATGCGAAAGTCACCTTGTGTGACCTAGCAACTATTCATATATATATATATATATATATATATATATATATATATATATATATATATATATATATATATATATATATATATATAGTTTTGGTTGTATGCTAAACTGTCTTCCAGGATCACCCATGATTCGTTTATATATTCCAAATTTTTCAATAAACTGGTGGTTAAAAGATGACAACAATTTACAAGTTATTTTACTAGTTTCGCGTTTCACACGCTTTTTCAAAAAAAATTCTGTCACAAATCTACAATTACAGAGCTTCGTATGTGCTACAAAATCCGCGTAAGAAATCAGTCATTTTCTGACCATTCGAAAATTGTGCCGCTATTTAAACCATATGATTTGTAAGTTCTTAATTGACCTTGCCACCTCGATTCTTTTATTAACCGTTCTTTAATTAGTGGTATATTATTTTCAACTACTATGTATTCCATCATTGATTCATCTCCGTTGTGTTGCTTCACTATATGTGTTACAATTCCATCTGTATTATAGTTTTTATTATTTTCTGGATTGTTGTTTTTAGAATTAAGTAATGATTTGATGTCTGCCCTTCTGTTGTTTAGCCTTTCACTAAGGGATCTCTTTGACTCTCCTATATATTGCAGGTTACATTCTTTACACCTGCCTACATATATAATGTTTTTAGTCGTACAACAGTTATTTCCTTTAATAGGATATTTTAGATTTGTAGATGAACTTAATATTGTATCTGATTTGACGATACATTCGCAGGTTTTGCATCTTGGTCGTTTACAGCTCTTGCAGTCACCTGGTTCACGCGAATAATTATTTATTACGTTTGAATCAAATTTTGATTTAACTAAATGCGTAGAAATCTTATTTGTAGATTGGAAGCAGATACAAGGTTCAATGCCTTTGATGTTATATCTAGAGCAGACAAGTTTATATGCTTTTTTGATATCTCTATTTATGGTCTTTATTCCATTATGATAAGGTTGTGTTACATATACCTTTTCGGTTGGAGATGCCATCTGTAGCCATCGTTCCCTTGGTCGTCGTCTTATCTTGGAAAACTCTCTGTATATAGATCTGTTAGTATATCCTCTAGATATCAGTATTTTTTCAATGATAAAAAGGTTGTTCTCAAACTGATAGTCGTCGGAACAGATTCTCCTCATTCGTAACGCTTCATTAAATATGACCGCTCTCTTTACTGTGCTACTTTGGTCGCTGTTTGCATGTAAATATAACGGATTGTCTTCAGGCTTTCTATAAGCAGTGGTTTTGTAGATCCCGTTCCTTTTATAAACAGTTGTATCCAAAAAGTTTACACTCTCACCGTAAGTGAAGGTAAATTCCAAGACGTTAAATTCATTAAGCCTCTTGAAGAATTCGAGTAGCGTAGATTCTCCATGTGTCCAGACCATAAAAACGTCATCTATGTACCGCCACCAAATAACAGGTTTGTACGATTGTGAGTCCATGAACTTCTGTTCGTAATCGGCCATGAATATGTTTGCGTATGTTGGTGCACAAGGCGTGCCCATGGCAGTTCCATTGTTCTGGATAAACTTATCACCATCCCAGTCAAAGATATTGTTTTCAAGAATGATTTTTAAAGAGTCTGTGACAAAGTTTACTCTAGTATTCTCCCAATTAATGTTTTCTAGGAAATTCTTGACGGATGAAATGCCTTGTTCATGGGGGATACTAGCGTACAAAGACTTGACATCTATGGTTGCTAATATTGCGTTAGGAGATAGTGAATCTTTAATTACTTCAAGTTTGTTCAAAAAGTCTAGGGTACCTTTAAGATAAGATGGAATACAATTGAGATGTGTGACTAATAGATCGTGCACTCTTCTCGATATGTATTCAGTTGGTGTTCCGTTTCAGCTTATTATAGGCCTTCCAATGTAAGGTCTATGCTCTTTGTGCGTCTTTGGGAGCATGTAGAAGCGTCCCCAAGTTTTTTCACCTTTGCAAATTGCGTCCTTATCTTCTAGAGAGAGTACATTCAATGATACATACTTAAGAATATGTTCCTCTAGTTTTGCACTAGTTTCGTTTAACAATGTTTCCGAACATTTACTATATGTGCTTGAATTAAGATGTCTATTAGCTTCGTCAACGTATTCTATTTTTTCCAAGCTACAGCTTGGCCTGACTTGTCGCTTTTTTTATAATTATATCCTTACGCAGCTTCAATGATCTTAATGTGGCACGTTTTTCTTTCGACAAATTGTTTTTTGCTAGATGGTTCGGGGTGAGGCTCATGTACTTGTTCCAAACTAAAGCTGCTACACTGTTTTCAGCCGATTTTTTAATGGCGGAATTTGTTATATTACTAAACATGCGTTTGATTATTGATCTCAATGAAGTTGCTATATTGTACATATTAAATTCGTTAGTGCTTATATTATACCCAAGAGCTAAGTCTAGCAGTTCGATTTCTTCTTTTGTTAATAAGTCATTCTCATTGGTTTTTACTACTTGTTTGAAGTTAAAGTTATTATTTGGTTGAACAATGTTTGTAGATTCTGTATTTTCATATATGTTATTGCTTTGAATATTCCGGCTTTGAATATTTTCGATACGTATATTGGTATTAGATGTTGATATGTTTCTATCATATTTACTGAAACGACGGTTGCGATATGGGTAATAACATGATAGTTGATTTAAGAAAACTTCAGAGTTGAGAATTTTACTTGCTTTCTTACACTTGTCTTTTTGACAAGTGATGTAGGTATCATAATCAATTACAGAGTTTGTTTTGTTGTATACGTGCCCATAATAGTCCTTTAGAATGTTACACAATTCTAAACCAGCCCGTCGTAGTGTTCCATTCCACCTAGCGATTATTTTATCTCGATAACAACAATCAATGCTATTAAAATTGACACATAGCGGTTTTTTTAAGCACAATCCTTTCGGGATAACTTTCTTATCTACACAAATAGCCATGAATTGAAAATGTGACTTCATTCTTGCTTTTAACCTTCCTGACAGGATGTCTTTACACATACGATTAGATAGTTTTGGTTGTATGCTAAACTGTCTTCCAGGATCACCCATGATTCGTTTATATATTCCAAATTTTTCAATAAACTGGTGGTTAAAAGATGACAACAATTTACAGAGCTTCGTATGTGCTACAAAATCCGCGTAAGAAATCAGTCATTTTCTGACCATTCAAAAATTGTGCCGCTATTTAAACCATATGATTTGTAAGTTCTTAATTGACCTTGCCACCTCGATTCTTTTATTAACCGTTTTTTAATTAGTGGTATATTATTTTCAACTACTATGTATTCCATCATTGATTCATCTCCGTTGTGTTGCTTCACTATATGTGTTACAATTCCATCTGTATTATAGTTTTTATTATTTTCTGGATTGTTGTTTTTAGAATTAAGTAATGATTTGATGTCTGCCCTTCTGTTGTTTAGCCTTTCACTAAGGGATCTCTTTGACTCTCCTATATATTGCAGGTTACATTCTTTACACCTGCCTACATATATAATGTTTTTAGTCGTACAACAGTTATTTCCTTTAATAGGATATTTTAGATTTGTAGATGAACTTAATATTGTATCTGATTTGACGATACATTCGCAGGTTTTGCATCTTGGTCGTTTACAGCTCTTGCAGTCACCTGGTTCACGCGAATAATTATTTATTACGTTTGAATCAAATTTTGATTTAACTAAATGCGTAGAAATCTTATTTGTAGATTGGAAGCAGATACAAGGTTCAATGCCTTTGATGTTATATCTAGAGCAGACAAGTTTATATGCTTTTTTGATATCTCTATTTATGGTCTTTATTCCATTATGATAAGGTTGTGTTACATATACCTTTTCGGTTGGAGATGCCATCTGTAGCCATCGTTCCCTTGGTCGTCGTCTTATCTTGGAAAACTCTCTGTATATAGATCTGTTAGTATATCCTCTAGATATCAGTATTTTTTCAATGATAAAAAGGTTGTTCTCAAACTGATAGTCGTCGGAACAGATTCTCCTCATTCGTAACGCTTCATTAAATATGACCGCTCTCTTTACTGTGCTACTTTAGTCGCTGTTTGCATGTAAATATAACGGATTGTCTTCAGGCTTTCTATAAGCAGTGGTTTTGTAGATTCCGTTCCTTTTATAAACAGTTGTATCCAACTGTTTATAAAAGGATATATTTCGATATTTATATTTCGATACGTATATTGGTATTAGATGTTGATATGTTTCTATCATATTTACTGAAACGACGGTTGCGATATGGGTAATAACATGATAGTTGATTTAAGAAAACTTCAGAGTTGAGAATGAATTATGGGCACGTATACAACAAAACAAACTCTGTAATTGATTATGATACCTACATCACTTGTCAAAAAGACAAGTGTAAGAAAGCAAGTAAAATTCTCAACTCTGAAGTTTTCTTAAATCAACTATCATGTTATTACCCATATCGCAACCGTCGTTTCAGTAAATATGATAGAAACATATCAACATCTAATACCAATATACGTATCGAAAATATTCAAAGCCGGAATATTCAAAGCAATAACATATATGAAAATACAGAATCTACAAACATTGTTCAACCAAATAATAACTTTAACTTCAAACAAGTAGTAAAAACCAATGAGAATGACTTATTAACAAAAGAAGAAATCGAACTGCTAGACTTAGCTCTTGGGTATAATATAAGCACTAACGAATTTAATATGTACAATATAGCAACTTCATTGAGATCAATAATCAAACGCATGTTTAGTAATATAACAAATTCCGCCATTAAAAAATCGGCTGAAAACAGTGTAGCAGCTTTAGTTTGGAACAAGTACATGAGCCTCACCCCGAACCATCTAGCAAAAAACAATTTGTCGAAAGAAAAACGTGCCACATTAAGATCATTGAAGCTGCGTAAGGATATAATTATAAAAAAAGCGACAAGTCAGGCCAAGCTGTAGCTTGGAAAAAATAGAATACGTTGACGAAGCTAATAGACATCTTAATTCAAGCACATATAGTAAATGTTCGGAAACATTGTTAAACGAAACTAGTGCAAAACTAGAGGAACATATTCTTAAGTATGTATCATTGAATGTACTCTCTCTAGAAGATAAGGACGCAATTTGCAAAGGTGAAAAAACTTGGGGACGCTTCTACATGCTCCCAAAGACGCACAAAGAGCATAGACCTTACATTGGAAGGCCTATAATAAGCTGCAACGGAACACCAACTGAATACTTATCGAGAAGAGTGCACGATCTATTAGTCACACATCTCAATTGTATTCCATCTTATCTTAAAGGTACCCTAGACTTTTTGAACAAACTTGAAGTAATTAAAGATTCACTATCTCCTAACGCAATATTAGCAACCATAGATGTCAAGTCTTTGTACGCTAGTATCCCCCATGAACAAGGCATTTCATCCGTCAAGAATTTCCTAGAAAACATTAATTGGGAGAATACTAGAGTAAACTTTGTCACAGACTCTTTAAAAATCATTCTTGAAAACAATATCTTTGACTGGGATGGTGATAAGTTTATCCAGAACAATGGAACTGCCATGGGCACGCCTTGTGCACCAACATACGCAAACATATTCATGGCCGATTACGAACAGAAGTTCATGGACTCACAATCGTACAAACCTGTTATTTGGTGGCGGTACATAGATGACGTTTTTATGGTCTGGACACATGGAGAATCTACGCTACTCGAATTCTTCAAGAGGCTTAATGAATTTAACGTCTTGGAATTTACCTTCACTTACGGTGAGAGTGTAAACTTTTTGGATACAACTGTTTATAAAAGGAACGGGATCTACAAAACCACTGCTTATAGAAAGCCTGAAGACAATCCGTTATATTTACATGCAAACAGCGACCAAAGTAGCACAGTAAAGAGAGCGGTCATATTTAATGAAGCGTTACGAATGAGGAGAATCTGTTCCGACGACTATCAGTTTGAGAACAACCTTTTTATCATTGAAAAAATACTGATATCTAGAGGATATACTAACAGATCTATATACAGAGAGTTTTCCAAGATAAGACGACGACCAAGGGAACGATGGCTACAGATGGCATCTCCAACCGAAAAGGTATATGTAACACAACCTTATCATAATGGAATAAAGACCATAAATAGAGATATCAAAAAAGCATATAAACTTGTCTGCTCTAGATATAACATCAAAGGCATTGAACCTTGTATCTGCTTCCAATCTACAAATAAGATTTCTACGCATTTAGTTAAATCAAAATTTGATTCAAACGTAATAAATAATTATTCGCGTGAACCAGGTGACTGCAAGAGCTGTAAACGACCAAGATGCAAAACCTGCGAATGTATCGTCAAATCAGATACAATATTAAGTTCATCTACAAATCTAAAATATCCTATTAAAGGAAATAACTGTTGTACGACTAAAAACATTATATATGTAGGCAGGTGTAAAGAATGTAACCTGCAATATATAGGAGAGTCAAAGAGATCCCTTAGTGAAAGGCTAAACAACAGAAGGGCAGACATCAAATCATTACTTAATTCTAAAAACAACAATCCAGAAAATAATAAAAACTATAATACAGATGGAATTGTAACACATATAGTGAAGCAACACAACGGAGATGAATCAATGATGGAATACATAGTAGTTGAAAATAATATACCACTAATTAAAGAACGGTTAATAAAAGAATCGAGGTGGCAAGGTCAATTAAGAACTTACAAATCATATGGTTTAAATAGCGGCACAATTTTCGAATGGTCAGAAAATGACTGATTTCTTACGCGGATTTTGTAGCACATACGAAGCTCTGTAATTGTAGATTTGTGACAGAATTTTTTTTGAAAAAGCGTGTGAAACGCGAAACTAGTAAAATAACTTGTAAATTGTTGTCATCTTTTAACCACCAGTTTATTGAAAAATTTGGAATATATATATATATATATATATATATATATATATATATATATATATATATATATATATATATATATATATATATATATATATATATATATATATATATATATATATATATATCCAAGGTAGTAAATAGCCAAAAAATTATTTTACTACTATAAACACTAGCAAAGAACAGAGATTTTTATTTAAAACGTTTCGTCCGAATCTAGGACTTTTTCAATTGTATTTACTTTAGATTTCAACTTTTTAAGGTGACCTTAATCCAACATTTTGGATACAGCGAAACGTAAAGAGCGGGAGTTATATTGGATTAGGCCGTTGATGGCAGATTGCCAGTTAAACAGTACCACCTGCCATAATACAGGTAGTAGATCTGTGCACATCGACCACTGTTTTGCCTTGATTTCTGAATATAATTTTCATTATGAATTTATGATGAATTGATAACTTGTTTTTTTTATGAATTGTAGATATTGCGTGGAACTTCCACTGAAGAAGGGCTGTGCCCGAAATCTATGAAAGTTTTAATAATATACACTGCTTTTTGCTTTAATTTTGCTAGTTTAAACTAAACAACTAACAATATATATAATTAAATCGTAGAATGTGTAAAACTGTGCTCCGGGAGCTAAATTCAGTTTCATAATCGTAGATTTTGCAAAAAAACCGGAGTTCGATTACATGCAGAGCAGACTTCCTTATCACTCCTAGACGAGCTGATGGTAGCCGGCAGCACTCATCAGTAGGGTGAACTACCATCAGTCGTTTCGGCTGCCTTGTGATATATGGCATTTAATATATGCCTTGTGATATATGGTATATAACTGTGCATTTCGCACAGTTAATAAGTTGTCTGCAACTTTAATTAGGTCAAAGCTAAGTGCATTGGGCGCGAAGAAAGAAAATGTCAGCACCAAATGTGGAGATAAGCGATGTATGGCTTGTAAATCAATGCCCACAGTTAAAATGTTTATTTCTTCACAAACAGGGGCTGCATTTCCTATAAAAGGTGCTAATAATTGCACAAGTTGTCAGAATATTTATGTTGGCACATGTAGTATAGACGCATGTCAGATTCAATACGTAGGACAGATGTCTCTGAACTTGGCACGAAGGTCAAACATTAGAAGATCGCATACGCGTACCAGAAACATTAATGATGGCATAGTGGATCATACTTTAAGCCATAACGTCTCTGAATGTATGAAATATTGCGTATACAGTAGTGGTATAAAAGATAATAATGAGAGATTCGAACTAGAGCAAAAGTTGATAGGATTTTTATTTACAGAAACACCGCATGGGTGCAATGATAACTATCCTTTCGTGTGGCATGACGTTACATAGCATCTCTTTTATTATCTTTAAAGATTTCGTAGTTTTTCTTCTTGTACCTTTGTTTTGCATTGTGAACCTGTGTTTTAGATTTGAAAAAGGCCGGACGGCCGAAACGTAATAAATAATAACAATATATTGCCGAATTCCGACAAGCGAATCCTCGACGGTGGTCAATGGAACAGTCTGAAGTATATATATACTTTTAAATCACTTCAAATTTTGTAGCGTGCTTATTGGTATGGTCAATTTTCAATTATCCATATTCTCTTCCATTTTGAATAGATTACTTCTAATATATTTGCTTTCCTTGATAAGCATGGTGCAAGACTCATCTTTGTATCGTATTAAATTTATTAATGTCAGAAAATAAACTCGCTCCAGTCGATAAATTTACCAAATCATATCCTAAATACATCAAAGTCTTTGTGCATTGACCAAAATAGCTATCGACTTAAACAAACTGTTTAAACATTATAATTTAATATTATAACATAAATAGTCATAACTCTACAATATATCTATAATATAAATGCTTATTTTTGATATTTTTCAAAACATTGCCAAATCATGCATTTTTACATTAACATTAAAACTTCAAAATATAATTTTTTAATAATTTTTATTTGTTTTATAACCAATAAATAAAATTATTACCGAAGTTATAAACGACATATCGCCGGCATTAGCGAGTAAAGATGTGGGAGGCAAAATAGCTTGTATAAAAGAACATGCAAGTTTGCATGACCCATCGCTACTGTCGTAAACAAACGGTAGCAAAAAATACGATGCCTCAATTTGTTTTCGCCATTTACGAGCGCGTTTTAAAAGTTCACTTGGCTGGTCGCTACACATTTGGTCAGTTAGCTAAAACGATGACCTAGATAAAAGAATAAATTCAATTGAAACAAATTTACCTGCAGGCTTTTATACACACAATGATCGGGCATTAAAGCGATTAGCAAATTTAACTTGATACGATGTTTACTATTATCGTAGCAGCTATCAGATGGATTATGATGTGTATAATTTAATATTGACAATACAGGTTGCATTAATTGAAAAGCGCCTTTGATCTAATATAGTTAAGTGTTGAAATAATCAAACTAATACACAATTGTATAAAGAATAATGTAAATAAATAAAATATGAATTACCGTTGAAGAACACATCAATTATTAAATCAAACAAATTAGCATACATAGACAGTAATAATAAGCTGTGATTGATTTCACTAAATTCATATTTAAAATTAAAATTTATAATTTAAAAATATACATATTTGTTACTATAAAAACATTTGTTAGTCGTTGCCTTATGAATGACGTAAATTAAAATTATGACGAATTAGGATCGTTACTCATTGCAAACATTGGCGAGTCTTCGACAGTTAATAACAAACTTAAATTATCATTTAAAGAAGATAATGATGAAGATAATGTTGATGTCGTAAATTAAAATTATTATTTCATTCTTATGACATTATTTAAAATCATTTAAAAAAATAAATTACGTAAATAAAATCAAATTATTAAATCATTAAATTAAACTAATTTTTATTTTTACTAAATATATATATAGGTTGCATCCAGGCACGCATATTTTTACCGATTTCGATACCCTACATATGAGGAAAAATATTCACTGTCTCATAGCAGAGCGTGCTACGTGGAAGGCGGCTAGGAGTTGGCAAGAGTGTGATCCCAAACAAGTAGTCGTCTTCACTCGCAAAAGACCATGGTCGCACAGTCAGGTCATCTTCCATCGACACGTGACAATCCTACAAGTTGGAAGCTGCAAGTGAAATTGGCTAATGTTAGGGATGCCTTGGTGATTCACTTTACCTGGCAGGTAACGGAAGTGCCGGCGCTTTGATCTGTAACAATATAATCGGTTTCTGCCAAATTTGTCAACCTGTACACCATGGAAGCAACGATGATGTGCAAAGTCTGATATACATAGTCGAATACTCGTGAAGATAAGGATGGCCACGTCATCCAGTGTTGTTACTATGTGAACATTTGGGATCGCCTGCAGGAAAGTGCCTAATGTACTACCTTGCACAGCTAACATATGTGATGTTTCTAAGAGATTTTCGGCTGAATCCAGAAGTCCCTGCCCAATTTGCTGTAGAATCGGCCAGATCCAAGATATCTGTTAATCGAGATTCGCCAGGGATTTCCGCCCGTATCGGTAGATCCACGAAACCTTTCCAGATAAAAGTCTGGATCTTGATATCCCAATCTTGTACTATCCTCAAACACGTGCATAATATTAAATTATTAATATTAAATTATTAATTATTAATAATTTAATAAAATTATTAAATTATTTTATTAATCAAATTATTTAATTAAACAAATTTACACAGAAATAATAATGAGCCGTGATCAATTTTACTAAATTTATATTTAAAAATGATCGTCCAAGAACAGATAGTCTAAGGACACATTCGGAACAGTATGGATTCAAATGTGTACTGGTTTAATATTCTAATTCAAATGCGATATAGGAAAAGACGCATTAGGTGTATATCAATCAGTAAGGCGATTTCCGAAATTAATGACAAAGGTTGATTTCATTTACTGAGAAATTTATAGCAATGCAGTATGGCTGGACTAATAGGTAAGGTGTTACACCACCCATTGATATAACCAAGGTTCGAATCTGTAAGTAGAACTAGGACTGAAGGCAACATAGCCGGTACACTACCTTCTGATCAGTTCGGGTGTACCATTGTACGGGGGTAGCGGACAAAACAATACTAATATGCCAAGCTAAAAATTGTCAATTTATGAGTTTGTTTTTATAGAATTCATGTATTTATTATTATATTAGTTAATGATGGTTTAATAATCATGATATGAAAAATAAACTTATTTATTTTTGCGTGCTTTCAACCTACAGTGTTCTTTCCAAGCAAACAGTTGGTATATTTAGTAAGTATAAATGAAATTTAATTTATAAGCTATTTCCGTATATATTCATATCCATGTAAGAATCGGCTACCTGGGTTTCTTAAAAACTCTTCCATATATTTGTTAAACTATTAGAACCGATAAAAAAGGAAATTTATTTTATATCGACGTGTTCACGTATTTTCTCAAGAATTTGTTTAAAAAATTTTATGAGAAAGATATATTGAAATGTCGATATAAAATAAATTTACTTTTTTACCGGTTAGTGAAGCAACGATTCGAGATCGGTTGGAACAGATTTTATTTATAAATAGTCAATTATATAAAAGAAACCGAAACACGAACACAGTAATTATCATTTACTTATTAGCAACATTTCGACAAATTATCTTCGCCATTCAAAAGTTCCTACTTATGCAGGAACTTTTGCCCGAATAGTATTTTTTATTATTTTAAATAATAAATAATTACAAATGAATAAATAATTACATATTGTATATTATTTATTATTTATATTATATATTATAATATATGATTTATATAATATTCTAATCGAAATTAATAATCAAAATTATTAAAAATATTTAGAATATAAACAAGTACTACAACCTTATGTAGTAAAAAGTACATAGGAGTTTTCTATCCGCACTAACACTATAACTTACAAGGGACGTGCTCTCTAAAGTGCTATAAGGAATTGAAATAGAGCCCAACCAATGCCTGATTATTTCTATGCGTATTATTCCAGCACATCCTTCGCAGTTATTCTAAAAATACAAGTTTTATTCGATCTTAAATTATATCTAACCTAATTTATAGTATAATTTTTAATTAAAATGTAACTTTTAATTAAGGCAGTATAAATACAATTCTACACATAAACTTTAATTTTGCAAATCCCTAATCACGTTTCACTATTCGCTTCTTCCTACGAGTCAACCATATTATAATAAAATAAGTAAAATACGAACCCTTTTAATCCATTTTAACCAACGCTTTTGGTGCGGTGATCTCTGCCTTAAAAATATGGTGTTGAACGATTTATATTAACATTTTTAATTTGACCACACCTCCTTAACTGTGAAAAGCCACCTTTCGCGATTTTCTGGATAAGTGAAGATATAGGTAATTTAATAAGAGATAGCTTTTGATATTGTATTTTCAATTGTTTTGATTCCGTATTTTTGAATAACTATATGTGCGAATTGCAAATAATTAAATATTTGGATTATAGATTATGATTAATGCGCTAACTTATACAATAGGTTTGTAATTGAAAATTTCGAGATTCTTTAATTCCTAATCTTAATAAAAAATAACTAAAAATTAAATAATTTTTTGTCCATTTGTTGATCAGTTTTAAATGAAATCAAATATGTATATGTAATGCTTGGGCATAACACAAATACTTTTCTAAGTCGATGCGACTTGAAAACCTATTATTTCTATCGCATTATTCTAATTCGCACATTCTTCATCATCTAAATATTAGGTTATTTGTAAAGGAGCTTTTGAATAGGAGCTTTTATATAAATTATTGTTTTTTAAAATAATAAACTTATTATTATACTTTATTGTTAAGAATAAATCGTTATTTAGTTAAATTATCGGAAATTATATTGAAAATTATATAAATGATCTAATGAAATAATTAATGATATAATTGAAGATGCAGTAGATGTATTTCATTAGACAACGTAAAAAATATATTCATAATTTATATAACACCCATATTTCCTAACAATTATGTTGTTTATTATCTAATTTTATTATAATTATCTCTACCTTAAATTTAAGTTTAAATTTAAATTAAATTTTAAAATTTTTGAAACATAAATATTTAAACATTTTTCAAAAAAGCGTTTCTCCCGAAACACTTTTGGCAATACAAAAATAGCTTAAAATACTAGAATATCTGAGTATATATCTAAATTTTAATAGAGCGCATTGCATACAACCAAAAAAATCCTATAATTGTTAAATTACGTAAAAAAATATATTATCGATGTAGTTATGTTTCTACGAAGTGTTATACAATCATAATTTGGTAAATAAGGCATTATTATTTACAATTTAAATGTGGTAGGTTCACAAATCAAATTATTTACCGATAAAGTAACACAGATATTGTTTAAATATTGAAGCAAATGCTAATAAGTTACGACAAAACATGCATCCAGTGCATGTTAATATTATGAAATATTTTGTCGTATTGTAGCACACATGTTATAACAGATATATTAATATGTTAAGCAGAATTTACTAGGCGAATGAACTAAACGTTAGCTAGAATATTGGTTTCTATGAGCATACAACGCAGCAAATGATTATTTAGGAGTAAAAATTATCTATGTATATAAATAATTATTAATAATTAATAATATATAATTAATAACGTTAATTATTTATAATTAATATTATCTGCATATCAACATTTGTAGATATGTAGATAATTCACAAAATATTGAAATTAAGATTAATAATATTATATTATTAAAATTTATATTTTATTTATATTTCTCTGATTAATGTCGGTTATTTCTGAACTCAACATATTGTCACAACAACAAATGACAGATATATATGATGCATGTATCTAGTAAATATTAATCATTTAATTTAATAGATGTATTTAATTTAATATTAATTTTTTAATTTATATATTAAATATATAAATTATTATTTACAAAATATAAATTAAGTGAGAAGAACAATGGTTAACTCACCACTCATGTTGGAGATTCCCTCGTTCTATTAGGTTACTTCAATGCTCATGTTGGTAGTGACCTTAACACTTGGAAGGGATTGTTAGAAAGGAACATACTCTCTGATCTGAATGCGAGTGGTGTTGAATTATTGGACTTTTGTTCTCGTAATAATTTGTGCAATACCAACACAATGTTTGAACATAAGGAGATCCATAGATTTACATGGCATCAGAATTCCCTTAGTCCAAGATCAATGATCGATTTTGTAATCGTTTCATATAATCTGCGACGTTATGTTCTGGACACTCGTGTGAAGAGCTGTCAATCGATGACTGCCTTGTAGTTAGTAAACATCGATGGCCAGATCGGATTCTAGACAAGCATGGTAAACCCAAACGTTGTGTGAGGGCGTGCTGGGCGCTTCTAGAAAATGTTTTTTTTGTCAAAGAATGTTTTTCTAATTCATCCGGGATGACTTCTCTTGGTTGCCAAAAGAGGTGAAGAGCATTAATCAGGAATGGAAGATGTTCAGGTCCTTGCACGTCAAATGGGTAGGGTTTGGCGAACCCCGCCTTCTCCAAACCCCATAAGGCAAACCTCATCAGGTGGGGTTTGGAGCGTCTACCAGATGTTTCTGTCACAGAACGTTTTTCTAGGTACATCCGGTAGGACTTCTCTAGGTTGCCAGAAGAGGTGAAGAACATTGATCAGGAATATAAGATGTTCAGATCCTTGAATTCCATACGGCTTGGGTGAGGTTTGGAGCACACTTACAACTCAGTTATAGGTCAGCTTCGAAGATGTTCTAAGGGACGATCAGGAACCTTCGTATTGAAAAGCAGAAATCTCCTCAAACTGTCTATGACAAGAGAGAATCTATGCTGACTGACATTGCAGGAATTCTTGGTTGTTGGAAAATGCATTTTAGAAGTCTCCTTAATCCGGTGGAAATGCCTTCTCTTGTAGATGTACATCCTTTAGAACCAACGGAAGAGCTCATCTCTTTGGAAGAGGTCATTGCTGCTGTTAAAAAACTTCGTAATGACAAGTCTTTTGTGGTAAACGAAGTTCGACCTGAAGCTTTAAAGGCTGTTGACGTTGTTGGCATGAAGTGGCTATTTTCAACGTTGCATTAAAGTCGGGTAAGGTTCCTAGTGAGTGGTGAACTGGGATGGTGGTAGCTAACTTTAAGAAAGGTGATTGGAGAGTGTGTTCTAATTATCGGGGCATCACTCTTCTTAGCCAAACTGGTAAGCTATTTGCTAGGATTCTTGAGTCGAAAATACAGTCTTTAGTAAAAGGGCAGTTGCAAGAGGAAGATTGCGGCTTTCGTTCTGGTCGTGGAACTACGGATCAACTCTTCACTCTCTCAACTATCCTCGAACAGTCCTGGGAGTTCGCTCAACTGGTCTACATGTGCTTTGTAGATTTGGAGAAGGCGTTCGACCGAGTTCTGCGAGAGAGTTTGTGGGAGGTACTAAGAGGGTATGGATACCACACTATCTTCAGGTAGCTATGGCTTCTCTGGATAAAATATTGATAAAATTACGTGGAACTAATCTTTACATGTATAAAATTACGAGACGGGCAGCTTTGACGGATGTCGGTATTCAGTTCGGTTCCGTCAGGATACCATCCCTGCTTTTTGCAGATGACGTTGTCTTGCTAGATTCTTGTCCTGAGGACTTACAATGCATCTAGATTGATTCACGATGGAATGCCAAGCGGCAGGGATGTTGGTTAGTAACTTCAAGACTTTCTCTATGTGTTCGTCACGGATTCAGGTACCAATGTCAATCCGAATTGGGGAAAATTTGTTCCTGATGTAGAGGATTTCAATTATATTGGGGTATTTTCCTTTAGGGACGACATGAAAACCATGGAAATTGAGAAGCAAATTTGCGCAGCTAACGCAGCAATGTCTTCTTTGTACAGGTACATCGTGGTGATGCGGTAGTTGAGTCTTCGGGCGAAGCTTTCGATTTACCACGCAATTTTCGTTCCTATCTTAACCTATGGTCATGATCTTTGGGTTATGACTGAAAGGATAATATCTCGGATACAGGCGACCGAAATGAGGTTCCTGCGCGGTGTGGACGGTCTAATCCTTAGCGATAAGGTTAGGAATTCGGTCATCCAGAATATACTCAGAGTAATGTCGCTGCCTCTAAACATCGAAGAAAGTCAGTTGAGGTGAAACGATCTTATGATGTCTAGAGATCAACACCCTCGGAGGGTTTTCCAGGCTGGACTCTCTGAAAAGAAACCTCAAGGTAAATCTCGATACCGGTGGAGATATCAATTCTCGAAACTGAATAAAGACCGCCTTGGGCTACCTGAAAGAGAACTTTGGTATGTCGTCCAGGATTGAGATGTTTTGAGTAGTTTGCTTCGTACACTGCGTCAACGACCCGACACTAGGACAAGTGGTTTAATATTAAAAATCTTGTGTATTATTTGTTTTTTTCTTGCCAAGAAATGTTGTTGTTACATATTAACATCTTTTCTGATCAATTACGAAACTGATATCATGAATAAATATTATGAACAATTATTTATAATTAATATTATCACATATATACATCATTTTTGATCCATTTTAAAAACCTCGAAGACGACATTCAATCCCCGCCTAAACATGAGTGTATGGAAATAAATTTGCTCTCTCGATCCAAAAGAAACAAAGCAAATTAATTTAAAAATTAATATACTACCTGTAAATGCCTATTATAAAAACGTGAATTTAATATTACACTAATATTTATCTAATTCAGTTTGCTATTAGCATAATAAATAATTATGAAACAAATATTAAGAAAGGAATTATACAGCTTTATAATTTGCTGTAATTTGCGTGTTACGCGCTTATTGAGGCAGTCCAGGATTACTAATTTATAACTAGTTCAATTTTAGAGAGATTTAGATACACTGTCTTGTTGAAATGGTTGTTAGCAATGAGCGCATAATTGTTTGAAAACTTTTTATCATCTGTAATTATAAAGTTGGATCTAGATTGACCAAGATTATTTAGTAGACATTATCAAATTTAGCATACCTGAGTACATTCCTTCTCCTCGGCTTCATACAGATTAATACACAGTTCGTTAATACCATACTCTTGGTTTATGAGCCCAAATATCCTTTTTAATATATACTTTGCTTTATAACTTTTTATTTATTTAAAATATTACTTCACCGGTAAAGCATATTCGTCATTCCAAGTCGGATTTGGTCCAACAGCAATGGATGAACGATATATAATATTTTGAAAGTTCAGTTCGATCAGATATTTAGGATTCCTTATTTTTATCAAAATTAAACTATCAAATTAACATATATATTGGATCACCTTGTAAGTGAGTGTATCGGTAAATTGACCGCTTCGATTAGCTTTACATATATATGATGCTTATAAAGATTATCGTTATACCCGGGAATGCTAGATAAATCAATGTTACATAATGCCAAAGGTTCTGTTTTGCGAAAATCACAACATCTCGTTGCGCTAGAAAAATCAGGCAATTATAGTTTTATCTGCATTATCGAACACGTAAAATAAAATTTTGATAATATCCCAATTACGTCGTATTTGATTTTACATATATATATTTTGTCTTATACAGGAACGTTTAATAATGTTTCTCGAAATGTAAAAAATAACATTTTTTAGAAAATAGAAATAAAAATTGAGTTTCTCTGTGTGTATTAATGCAAATGGAAAAATAAATTGCACACATATGAACATAATCCGAGAATATACATAGATGTTTGCAGGTATATGAGAAGTACCTGATATATATATGATACTTTTGTGAATCCTTTAGTTTTAATCAAATGAGAGAAGGCATGTTGCAAGGATTGCAATATTTTAAATCGCAATAAATAACAATTTAATCAATACAAATAACAAAATTCAAAATCATCAAGCAATAATTTAATATATTCAATAATAATAATTCAATTTAATAATCTAATATAATTTAGAAAATAATAGAATAATAATAAATAATAAAATAATATTTTTTTAAAGATAATATTTTTTCGAAAAACAATCAATTTTAAAAATCTTTGAATGTTAAAGAAAATTAAGCTTATGGAATGTCAGTCTGCGCGTTCCCTCTCGAACTTCTCGGGACTCAATGGCACGCGGATGAAGCACGGGCCACTTCAAACGATAACCTGCTTTTAAGGTTTGATATTATGTCGACGTAGCTAGTGAGGCTCTGTCTTGATTTTGCAGTAGCGATTGATTTGATTAAAGATCGAGCGCGATCTCCTAGTCCACCTGACGATGATAAGATAAAAGGTACAAACGAACCTTTTTCGACTGTTATCACTCTTTCTTCGTATTTAGAAATCTTCCTGTTCTCGTTGTACTCGAACGAGGACGAGAGGGCTCGGTTGGAAAACGGTTGATAAATCAATTGATAATAATTTGTTTATTAAGAAATTATTGTATTATACTGTGGTCCATCAAACTATAGACGTTCAATTCGTTTTTCAAAAGCATGCAAAAGTATTTTCATATTTGCTCATCTAGGGTATAATATTTTGTTTACTATTAGAATATTTCAACTTACTCGAGTATATCAATTATTCTGTGGGACAAGCAATGCCTCCTACGAAAATTTATTAAGCATTTTGACGTATATTTTCTCTGTGCAAGATTGCTTCGTCCCTGATAAAAAGTAATATCTGTATTATTCGCTTAATGTGATGTGATTACCATTTTGGTTTTAATTAAATCAGCACATCTGCTAAAACACGGATCGACGATTGAATTTTCTTGTTTAGAATTATCCTTACACGACAATGAGTTTGCATCCATTAGCTAAAATACTTGTCAATGGATAATGCATCAAAATATACAAACCCCTCTGTTTACATAAATGTGTAAAATTGTATGCACAATGTAGAATATTTTATATATTTCAAATTTAATTAAACAAAGCTGTATTATCGAGACGTTTTAATATAAGCAGGTCTCGATTATTTAAATCCACTTATATAAATTTAATAATCTAATTGCACTATTAAAACATTTAGCACTAATAATTGCGATTTTATTATAATTTGATTCCTGGTTAGGCTGAGTGGTCAATTACAAATTTGACTGCACAACAAGAATTATGTATAAGAAGGAACACTGATTACAAGATAAAACTTTTTCGGACACAAAATAATGATGATCGCAAGTAATACAAAATCATGTTAATTACAAGTGACTACCTTCACGAACACGAAAGAATGCAAGTAACCATATAAATGAAGTACATTCCACAAATGATTAAGATTTGCTTTCGTGTCAAAGTGAACTTTCTTAAGATGAACATTATAGACACGAGTAATTTATTGCAGAAAATAAAATAATGTAAGCTTTTAACGATAGCTTCATTATCAAGCAAAATTAAAATGACACAACACTTATATACAACACTGATACGAAAGAATTTCATACTATTTTGATCATGATAGGTAATTGAAGTTTCCAATTAGATTTGTTGAAGTGGACGTGGCTGATTGGATATATATGAAGTCTTAATTGTTTTAATGATTACAATTTCAATGACTAAACCGAGAGACGAAACGTTGAAATAAATAAATATTTGTCCTGTGTTCTGTTTCACGATATATATATATTAAAATAAGTAGGTATATACAATTTAACCAAACTTTCTTTTGCAATTTATTTAAAAACGTTTTCGGGTTACCCCTTCGTCAGTAGCACAATACAATATTCTCTATAGAATATTGTATTGTGCTACTGACGAGATTACTAAAAGTAATCAAATTGACTCAACAATTAGCAATACAGATTTATTGACGTTTCAGCAGAAGCCTTTTTTAATTGTAAGTAGTTAGTAATCAAAGAATTTGTTAAAAAATTTGATCAAAATTTTAGCTAAATATAAAAACGAAACATTTTCCTTTTTGATACAATGCATTTGAACTATTGATTACTTTTAAAGTTATATATAGCTGAATAACCAGAATCCTCAACAGTGGTCTAAAAGTCAGAAATTAAAAGCTTTTGGTTTTAGATTGACAAAACCAAAAGCTTTTATATATATTATAGTTGTGGGTGTTTTTCTCACAGCTGGGGTCCTTTTCAATGAACTCTTTTTGTCAAATAAATGTTATCTCCCCAATATTTCCAGCAGTTTGTCTTTGAGAAAATAAACAACAAAGTTATTTATTGAACGTTTCGGCTTTTTGCCTTTATCAACAGCGAAAAAATGTGCACACGCGCATTAATATATAATATATATAATATATATAACCCATACTATGAAATTATATTATTGACAGACAAGTAGTTTTATTTTAGAGCTGTTTTACATTAAAGCACGAGTAATTGTTTGTAGAAAATAAAATAATTATAGCTTTCGATGATAGCGTTCAATTACCTATCATGTCCGAAACATCTCCAAATATATTTTAAATGTTTTGTTTCTCTCATAAAGTGCTTTGAATATAGGGAAACCGGATTAGTGGATCATTCGTGAGAAAATGCTAAGTTATCAGATAAAAATGCCGTTATGTAACATTTAATACGGGCAATACAAATACTCAATTAAATTGTGGTATTTTCATATAATTGAAGTTGGGTGTTTCCCTTTTAAAATAATTGAAATTTCTTAAGATTTAAAAATAATATGTACAATAACAAGTACCATTTCGACGAGTTCTGGTGTTACTTCCGAATCTTTCATCGGATATAGATTCATGTTAACGAATGGTCTCATTTGATTTTGAATTTCAAGGACAGCGAATCTTTTAGATTGCCAAAGGTCAAGTTTAGGCATTAATTGAAGAACGCATCTTGGATTTAGTTGAAACTGTTTACGTTTCTTTAGTTTTACCTGTAACTATTTGTGTACAAACAAATATTTCTCTTGCTAAATTACATCAAAATGGTCACCAAATGATTCTACAGAACATTCGTCACATCGAAATGTTGGATATTCGTTTTCTCGAAAGCATCTACGTAAATAACAAATTGGAGATATCAATTTAAACTCTAACTCACGAAAACATTTGTTTCGACTTGCATTCTTCAATTGAAGATTGTGGGCATAGTAATTTCCCGTCCTTAGATCGACCCCATTCTATGCTATATAATAGAGTTCCATGTGCATCCATGTCTAATATTGATTGAGTAGTATTTACTTCGGTTGAATGATCATCTAAGAAGCACATTAATCCAACCTTTTTAATCTACTAAGCTTAAAAGTTGAGCTTTATAAAAAATTTCTAAAGATTAATAATATATAACCCTATTATCAAATCACATTACTAAACAGAACTCAAAAAATTCAAACTTAAAACTGTAAATATTTTATCTAAAAAACATTTTTATAATCTAATTAATAGATAATATGTTATGTAATAGAATTGAGATTATACGTCATCTGAAGGAACGGCTACGTTTTCGGTATTCAGCCTTATACCTCAATGAGCAAGGTTTTCGAAAACATGCCAATGATGTATTTCCTGAGGTGTATTGTAATTATCTAGAGTATTCTCTTATTACTATCCATTTGAATTTTCCACATAAGAGTTAAATTTTATTTTTAATATTTTTATGATTTATATATTTGACAATTTTCTATTTGTTTTTAGAGTACCCTTGTTTAAAGTTATTTATCAATAAAATTATTTGAATAATTCTCAATGCCAATAATAGCGTATATTTGTAAACATTTCCAACAAAATGGAAACTAAAAGTCATTTCGTTTGTTTAATAACATAATTGATATTTTAATTACATCAAATAATTACATCAAATTACTATAAAAATAACATCAAGCAGAAAATAGTAAAATATATAAATCAACACAATAATATAAAGAATAAATTTAAACTCTTAAGTGGCAAATTTTTATGGATAATAAATAATATACTTTGTATTAGAATAAGATACTAGATAGTTATTTCAGAGGAAATACATCATTAGCACGTATTTGGCCCCGCTGCTATGTTGGGTAGAGGAGTTAGGGGCCGAAACCTGATAGCATAGCAGTTCCTTCTGATGACCTCTAATTCTTATTCTGATACAACGTCTGTTATTTATTAGTCAATTCATAAAATCGACTTTTATTTTAAATTTCAATTGTTTATTTTAACTTGATTTAAATTATAGAAAATCTAAAAACAATTATTAATAGTATTATTTAATTATTAAAATTTGATTTAGCATTATTATGTTTTGTTTAGTTTATAATTATATTAAATACGTAGACTAAGTTACCTGATTTAATTTTTTTATCAAATTTTAATATTTTTAATTTGTGACTATGATTTAATTCTAATTTGATATCTTGTTTAACTAAAAGTGATAGCTATCCAGCATTTCTACATAACGCAAGTTTGGATATGGGTAAAATCACAAAAATATCTATGCAACCAAATAATTGTGATCATAAGTACCTTCCTTATCGGATACAATATAATGTTAATTACAAATATTTTTACAAACAAGAAAGTCGATTACACTGATTTGCAAGATTTTATTTTTACCATAATTATTTATTTCAACTGATTTGAAAACACTTTTATGCTGTAAAAGCAATTTTAGATAATATCGTTTATCACCTAGACAATCTTTCGTATACTATCTTTCGTTTATTATCAAGGCAGTGGCAAAAATAATTGTGAATTAATTTAAAATCTTTAATTTTAATTTGTCCTTTAATTTATTTTTAATTTTAATTTAATTTAATTTTAATTTAGTTTGAAATTCTTGGCTGCTAATTAATAACTACTTACATAAATACAATCTAAAGTAAATACAACCTTAAACACACACGATTATTGCTGATTAACGATACAAATTGTAACTTATCTTACAATTTCACCTAGTAGCAAATCCGAACGACGATACAATTTCACCTGGTAACGAACAACGATACAATTTCACCTGGTAGAAAATCCTTCTACAAACAGAGATTATTGCTGATTAACACCGAAAATATCTTAAAAGAATATTCGTCATCAAGTGCGAAACGAAACCAATTATCAATGACGAAACAGCTTTGTCAAACATGTAGTCGCGCCATTACTATCAATTGCACTGGTAAATTGAGATACCATAAACACAATGGTGCGCGATGTGCTGGCTCGGGCATGAGTATCCCAAACACCGTCACGAACGGTGTCAGCGATCAGATTTCCTTGCACTCTCGCCATGAAGATCCAGGGTCCGTCACTTACATCCCTCCTCACGATGTCATAATAAAATACACATCAGCATCGGCTCTTGGCATTGTCAACGATGTATGGAGTCACAAAGCGTCTTCCATTTTCCGCCTCCCGTTGAAGACGAGGGCCAGAGCGGCTGCGATGTTTACAGACTTAATAAAGCAGGCTCTACGTCAAAACGACATGGCATCATGGGCTCGCTTTCTAATCATGCCGAAAATCTGTTTTCACATCAGCGTGTCGAATAAGGTCCTAAACAGATCTCGCCCGGACTCTGCAAAACTGATACTTCAACGCATGAATAAATTTAGTAATGCTACTTTCGATGAAATCGCTTCGGAACTACGTCTTATAGTCACGCCAGATAACCCTACAGCTTCCAACCATATATCCGCAGCAATTTCACTGACTAGACGCGGAAATTTCAGGAAAGCGGTTCAAAGGCTAACTTTTACAGGGCTAGCTTCCCCATCAACTGACACACGTCGTAAACTAGATCTTCTGCACCCGTCATCACAGAGAGTTTGTTCTCAACATGGAGTCGCTTTGGAAGACTTACCGGCTTTGTTGCGTTCACACACTAGACCACTCAACGTTGATCGAATCACGGTTTTGCAGGCAATTGAGTCATTTCCTTCGTCAACCGGTCCAGGTTGTTTTGCACTCAGGCCGGAACATCTTCACGATATGATTGAAGCCAATTCCGGCCGTAATTTGCTTGACACACTCACCCATCCAGTCAATCACCTACTTTCAAGTTATGCTCCAAATTCTTTAGCTCCCTTCATTGCAGGCGCAAATCTTTTCGGCCTCCCCAAAAAGGATGGAGGCATTCGACCAGTAGCGGTGGGTGAGACGTTACGACGTTTATGTTCAAAGTGTGCCTGCTCTTGCTTACGGGACCGCTTCGCATCATTATTTGCTCCCACACAACTCGGAGTTGCCTCACGAAATGCAGTAGATATGATTTTTTATAACATCTCTCGCACTCATCATAGTCGATCAAATGCTCCCAATTGGGTGTGGGCTAAGGTCGAACTGTCAAACGCCTTTAATAGTATTAGCAGATCTTCAATCATTTCCGCCGTTAATAGTAATGTTCCAGAGCTGTCGTCGTGGGTATCTTTCTGCTTTAAATCGCCTTCCCCCTTACGATTTGGTCAGTTCAGACCTTTACTATCATCGAGGGAGTACAACAAGGCGACCCGCTATCTCCAATGCTTTTTTCGTTGGCGATTCAAAACACCATCTCGAAAATCTCGAATATCCCTGGCATTGGATACAATATTTGGATGATGGGATAATCGGTAGAAGTCCACAGGCTATCGCTCAGTCCCTCAACACCTTGATTATTGACTTCCTCACACTCAAGCTTCATCTTAATTGGTCAAAAACCGAAATAACCAGCGTGCCTGACGCGATTCAAATTTTTTCAAACCTCTGCCACTCATCTCCGGCTAACAACACTACAGGCAATTTTCAGCTACTGGGGTCACCAATTGGCTCAATTGACTTTATCAAAGACGTCTTGCTCAGCGATTTGTTACCAAGGCTCACGAAGTCGGCCTACCTTCTCCATAGATACTGTGCATCCGCCCCCAAGATCGGTCATCTAATGCGCACCATTTCACCATTAACACTAAGAGGTTTCACTCAGACTTTTGATGATGTTATCATAAAAGCTTTTGAAAATTTAACAGCCTCACAGTTAACTGTCTCTGCTAAGATTTAGGCTTCACTACCCTTTTGCTTAGGTGGTTTCGGTCTCAGGAATACTACAATTCATTCAAGCAACGCGTTTGTTTCTCTAGACGAAATTTCCGAGATTTCGTCCAGAGAACCTAACCAATATGTCGGGTTTGAGGGAGCATTGTCAGAATTGCCAGTATTGACTGGGAAAAACTACCTCCAACATATTTGCTCCGACAGTTCCACAACGCCCTTCCACATTGACCGTCTGCGCTTCGATCGCCTACTTGAGGAATCCTACAATCTGGATAAGGCCAGATTACGTGCGACAGCCTGTTCGAAAGCTGCGTCATGACCCCAGGTTACGCCTGGCATTAGCCAAGCTCTAGATCTAACCCCACCACAATTCTGCGTTCTCTGCCGCATGTGGTTAGGTTTAGCGATTTTCCCTCCTAACCATGTGTGGGCGATGATATTCCGATACCGAATTCTGGGTTTTCACGCCCTTACCTGCCAATATGGTGGTCATCGCGGGTTGAGGCACGATGGCATAAGAGACGTCATCTATGAAGCGACCCTGTTTGCACGTATGCACGTTGGCCTGGAGGTCCGGGGGTTATTGACTGATGTAAAAGAGCGCCCGGCCGATATTCTAAATATAGGGAGATCCTCCTGAAGCGATTGACTTCGCAGTCACGCACCCACAAGTTGCATACGTAGATATCGCGAGCGCAAGTGGAGGGGCAGCAGCGGCGGCTTATGCCAACAATGTGAAAGATCGTAAATATCGGTCAAGAATGGAAGCAGCCGGATACAAGTTCACACCGGCAGTAATCGAGTGTTTTTTGGGGGGGTGGAATGATGCCGGCCTTAACGTCATCCGGCGTATTGCTGGCCGCATGAGCAGAACAAGTGGTGTTAGATATAACATCGTAGCTGCTCGATTATTCCAACGGTCGTCCATCGCCTTAATGCGTGCCAACGCCAGAGCGATTCTGGCTAAGCTAGACAATATACAACCCTTCACAAGCCTACATAGGTCAGCGTCCGAACCTAGGATTCGAAATTTCAGCCAAGGCATATGTGATATGGTCGAGGTCCAGAACAAAACGGCTCATACAGATCATTTTTGCGATGACATACGTCTGGAAGGTTGTAATAATCAACGTGATCGAACAGACCTTTTTACTAAATCCAGTTGCTTTATTAACAACGGCCAACTCGAACTCGTTCTGTGAGCGCGAGGTGCGATACCCGAATTGCCCTCCAATTCTACTGACGACCAGTTTAGTCAAAACCGTTCAACGTGCAGTGGATCTAGGAATACGACCTCAAATTAAACTTAACGTTCCTGAGACCGACGAGCGTTGCCTGCTGCTGAAAGAAAACCACGATGGACAAGATGAAGAGGGCAATCTTCGGAATATGGATTCGTATCATGACTGAAAAAATTTCAAACAGCGAGGCCGATGAATGTCACAATTTTGCGGGCAACAATCAAGTAAGGACATCGCTTGGTGATTGTGGAAAGAAGACGACACATCTACCTGGACAATGAATACGGATTTCAATAACGGACAAAATTACACGTAATTATTGTGTAATCCTTCCATCTCATTGGACAATACGTACTCTGCGATCGGCAACTTCGGGATGTGTGATCCGGCATTCGACTATCCAACAGGCAATGCTCTCGCTGATACAGAAAAAGCAACAGGAATTAACGGGGATGACGAGATTTTTTGCGACGATCGCGCTTCTCCTACTTCGTCAAACTTATCCGAATGCGATAACGATCTTCACGAATCCAGAGACCCCACAAACAGATACGATGCAGCCGGATCGCACTTTAATGTGATCAATGGAGACCTCAATAGGCTGATCAGTCCGGAAGTAAACGTGATGCGGTATTTAGGACAAAACCCGGCAATAACTGAGTTGCAGTACAATCAACGCGTGGACTCGGACGATAACGAAACCTTCGAGTTTCGCGAGCCCATCACAATGGATGGGAAGATAAAGAGCAAACAATATGTAGTTACTAATGATAACTTATTCCCTAAATTGTATAAATATCAAAATATAAAAAAAATTAATTTTTATTTTTTAATTTAATTTTATATTTTAATTCTTTAATTTAATTTTATATTTTAATTCTTTAATTTAATTTTATATTTTAATTTAATATTATTTATAATTTTTATTCTTTAGTGAAATATATTATATATTTGTTAGTAAATTCATAAATAGTGATTTATATTTTAACTTTTTCATTATTTCAAATTTTATATTAGAAATTTTATACAAAATTTAGTTCTTTGACCAAATTCTTTGAAAACGGTGATTCCGCTCAGAATGCGATATCCACAAAACACCAGAAGGTAGTTACGATCATCCAGCGATTTGCTAATTATAGAAATCGTGAGTCACCGATAGCAGAATCACAATTCCTCATCATCACGGGGTGCTGTCGCGCAGATTAAATCAAACGCGATGGGAGAAACATACTATAGAAATGATCGCTATGAGTATGATCTCAATGTTTTCTCATTCTTTGATCTGCATCCATTATTTTAAAAACGTTATACTAATACCTATTTGTTTCATTAAATCGTCTATAGATACATTAAGAAATACGGTTGTATTTATTAATTGTTTTGACGTTACCCATTTATATACATTGAGCTTAATTTATTAATTAAACTGGCAATTATGAATTTTTATTTATGTTAAAAAGCGTTTTTATACATGATAATGTATACATCCACAATAATTCAAGAAATAAATGTTTTACAAAGCGGATGAGACACAGTCTGCTGACATGGATTCCAACATGCATGCGATGTGGCCTCGTTGAATTCCAGCGCTGATTTTCTGTAGCAGCAATCTACCTGCAAGCGGTTCTTGAGGTTCTCCCCTAATCGATTCCCGAGAGGCGCAGAAACTTAATTGCACATTTGCCGGGATGACAGAGAGTATCGCCCGCTACCGGGACAAACTAGTATACAGAGCTGTCAAGTTCAATGTATTTGTTGCGCTTGCGATGTACTGCTTCAGAGGGCACGACATTTTGTGAATGAATCGTAGTTACTGATCCGCCCGGCGCTAGAGGAATGGGACATGTGTTAACCCAGAACAGCATATGACCGGAGTTCCATGGGACTAAGGACACACTGTCTAGTCATTTAACATCGGTCCTACAGAGTCACGGAGGCTCAAAACGTGCGTGAACGCCAGCAAAACAGAGTACCTGCGGTATCAAATTGTTTACTGCCGCATGACGACTGTGATGCGATTTCAATTTTGCGGCAGTTGAGGGGTGAAAGGGTTCAGCCGTAAATTCACATGCGCATTTAAACGAGCTGCGAAGTGTTTGACCAAGTCTAAGGCTGATTGCCAACGAGAAGGAGGTATCGTCGAACTTAGTTCTGAAAGTGGCTGATAGATTTGCTCCAAAAAATACCCGCAAAACCCGTTCTTTGTTGATAGTAAACGAATTTTATCAAACAAATGGGAGAATCGTCGACCAACTTGCCGGACTGCTTTCATACAGAAAATTTAACGAAAATATTTGAGTTTGTTTTTCCTCGGTTGGATCCAATGTAGTTTACTGACGCTAAATAGAATGATGGAATGATCAGCGTCGTGTATAAAATGCTGAATTGATTTCGGATTTCTCAAATAATTACAGTTACAATTTCGATCGAGGCGGATAACGAGGTGTAGAAAACTGGAACTGCGAAGTCTTCTAAAGAATTGGCATGAGCGCCTAGATATCAGTTAGCCCGTCGATTTTTACGTTTAGAGTTTCCATAATAATTTGCAACTGTAACTTATTGAAATTCCTCAGTAGGTCAGAGCACCCATAGCAAGATGAGGCCTTAATAAGATGCACAACTCGTGGAAGACTTCACGAACATAACATCAGGATGAGTGCATCTTGACAGCGGAGCAAAAATAGCTGCTTGTTCATATATCCTAGCTGGGTTAACGCGACTCTAAATCATGTTCGGATGTGATCAACACCAGATATTGGGGCCCATGAGAAGCGATGACTTACTTCGGAAAATGCAACTTTGATCGGGAAAAGACGTTTTAGATCCCCAAAACGCGTCGGACTATTGCTGATCAGCTCACATTTAGCTGCATTTAGTTACTTACCCAATTTTTCTTCTGCGGATAGTATGCGCAACAAGTCACTAGGGAGATAATCGTTTGGTCAACCCAAGGTCCTGTTGTCCAAATACCAAGTATTACATGGAGACTTTAAGCTGTGTGTTCAGGAATTAATGATTAGCAAAAATAAAAAAGGTACAAGAATGTCTCCCTGATGGACACCGCTGCTAGAAGAAATTACCTTATTGCCGAACAGAAGTGAGGAGTCGGGCGCGTAACAGTATGTAACGAAAGGTAGCAGTTCTGATACTAACTCGTGAACGGTAGAAATCATCACTGATCGATCCAGGCAATTAAACGCGTTGTGAAAATCCAGCTTCAAAAGAGCCGAAGAGGGATTTGACTCGATGAATAATCTTGCTGAGTGAATACTGGCTTCTACATCCATTAGAACCCTAACACCTACTTGATCCGAAAATAGTATATTGATCCGTGACGGGCATACAAGTATCACAGCTATCTTGGATGTTAAATGACGAAGTATACCGACTATTCCGATCGGTCTAACGTTGTCATCCTTCTTTGGAAGATCAAGCATGTTTGCTCTACAAATGTAGGTAGCAATTCGGTTAGGAATCTTTCCTTTGAGTAAAAGACTCATAATCATACATAGACTCTTGAAAAGTTGGACACCGGCTGCCGATGCCGAAAGACCCGTGAATTCTCGTAAATGGACTGGGCTTAAACCATACATACCTGCTGACGACGGTGGCGGTAAAGACCGAATAGCCTGAAAATTTTCTTGCTCATAAACGCGAAGACAGAGCTGGTCTACAAAGGGTGCATCTGCATCAACCTGACAATCTCACTCAAGCTCGATCCCCTAAACGGAGACTTCGCAGAATGCAGCTTTATAATACAAGCGATATTTGAAGGGTTGGGTGGAGATGACAGGTTCGCATCATCAACAAACATTAGCAGAGCTCCACGTACATCATCATTCTCAAAGTTAAGTGCGACTCTTCGTCGTAGCTGACTGAAAAGGTCAACTTGGATTCACTAAATAATCAAATTTTATGATAAGAAATACGTCATTAGCATGTATTTAGCTTCGCTTGAATGTTGGGACCTGATTGACTGTTAGGACCAAATAACAGGCCAAATCGTCTGCTATTTATTAGTCAATTCATAAAAAACATAATTTTTTATTTTAAATTTCAATTTTAAATTTTAAATTTAGAAATATAAATTGTATTAAATCTTATATAATTATTTATTATTCATAATTATTTAATTATTATATATTTATAATATATAATTTATTATATATAATATAATTTGTATAATATAATTTATAACATATTTATAATTATTTTATATTTATCTTTATTTATTTTTAATTTGATTTTAATATGCTAATTGAGGATTATTACTGATTAGCTAATCCACTTTACAAACCACAGTTTTTGTAAATTAAATTAATATTAAATATTTTTGAAAATTCTGAAAAAAAATATTTTTTATACTTTAATTTATATTAAGATATTATATTTAATATTAGATACTAATATAATGAAATTAATAAATGGTTCACTTCTCGGTTAGTTATTAACGAAGGGAGTGAATTTTAATTATTTATTCTAAAGTCCTAAAGATTTAAAATAATTAAAATTCGCTCTCATTATTAATTAATAACTTTATATAATATTAAATATCAACTTTAAATTTCAATTTTAATATAAATTGAATATAAATTGCATACAATCTTATATAATTTTTTTAAGGAGAGTGCGACCATTCCGCGTGAATTTCTTGTAAAACATGTAAGCCAGACGCGAAAGAATGACGAATGCCGTTTCGTCATCACAATGACTCATCAGTGCCAGATCCCTCCCACTACTGGATGCAGAGGAGGACTGGCAGACGGCAATCAATGAATGAATCAATGTGAATAATGTGCTAGAAAATTTTCTAGTAACATCATAGAGTACTAAATCAGTACTACAGCTTTAACAAAAAGGATCATTAGCAAAAGCACTGGCAAATGCCAGCGCAGGTCTCTTTAATATCGGCTAACTTTTATTTAAGGAGAGTAGGACCATTCCGCGTGAATTTCTTGTAAAACATGTAAGCCAGACGCGAAAGAATGACGAATGCTGTTTCGTCATCACAATGACTCATCAGTGCCAGATCCCTCCCACTACTGGATACAGAGGAGGACTGGCAGACGGCAATCAATGAATGAATCAATGTGAATAATGTGCATAGTGAATAATGTGCAAAATTTTCTAGTAACATCATAGAGTACTAAATCAGTACTACAGCTTTAACAAAAAGGATCATTAGCAAAAGCACTGGCAAATGCCAGCGCAGGTCTCTTTAATATCGGCTAACTTTTATTTAAGGAGAGTGAGACCATTCCACGTGAATTTCTTGTAAAACATGTAAGCCAGACGCGAAAGAATGACGAATGCCGTTTCGTCATCACAATGACTCATCAGTGCCAGATCCCTCCCACTACTGGATGCAAAGGAGGACTGTGCCAGTCCTCCTTTGCATCGAGGAATCTCTGGTCGAGGAATCGGCGCCGAAACCTTACAGCATGAAAGTTACTTTTAATTATCTTTAATATTTATTCTAAACAGTATCTATAGAGAGACTGTTTAGAGAGTCTCTGTACATCGCATATTATCTATTAATCGGTTATCATTGTATATTATATATAATATATTAATATATATTATATATAATATATAAATATATTATATTTAATATATAATAAAATTAATAGAAAATATACGCTGTATCAGAATTAATATCATAGGTTCTCTACAGAAACTGATTAGTATATGATTTACTGCTTTATGATTTTATTTTAAATCTTTATTTCATAAATGAAGATTCTTGTTGTAGAAACAACCGTCTCAGTATATATGATCACCTCTTCTATTACTGATTATAATTTTATATTTCAATTTTTGTTCCTCTATTATTTTAAGTAGTATTTTTCGCGAGAGTTGGATACCCTTAGTTTATTTAAATCGCAAGTGCAGCTTCTGCTTTGTTGAAATAGCCTTGATCATATATTGCTTGTTTTGGAAGGGCGTGAAATTGCAATTATTTTCGAAAACTGACACATATGGATTAATTTATTAAAACCCTAAACTGCTACTTTTAACAATTTTAATAACATTATATATATATCTAAAAGCAATATTATCTTTGTAATTTATTTATCTAAAAAATAATAAAAAAGGGAATAATTTTGAAACTACCTTCAAACAATGATGAAGATTTTCTACGCGTGCTAGTAGATCTAATTTTAAAATTAGTCGTAGTTTGTATTTTTTGTAATTGCGGAGCGCATAATTGAACCGTTGCTATTGTTGTTTTGTGAGATTCTTTAAGGGTATACGTCTCATTTAAATTGATTACAATATCTTCGGGATATTCAACTATGTAAATAAAAAATACTTCATCGATTTTGACTACGTTTTCTTCAGGAATATCACTATTTACCGGGAAAACATTATTAGATTTTAATGAATTATTTGGTTTGCTTACAATGACTGAGTTTGTCCAACTACTTTGTTATTAAATTTCACAACCATCGACAGCTTTGTGTGGTTCATCCTTTCTCGTCGCTTCATTTCGTGTCTAATTTAATAATAAGATATAATGATAGTGTATTAACTTCATGAATACAACATACGCTGTACACTCAGAGTTGTCGGATACATGAGCATCAAATCGTAAATACATGTTTAATTTTGCTTGTCCTGTCAACAAATTAAATGTTTTAAAAATCAACTATGCACTACATCGACCTGGTTTTCGTCTTATTTGGCAATATTTATCGTTCAATTTCTTTAATTCGATTTCAGGATTGAAATCCTAAAGTGTTTAAGAGACTCGAACAGTAAAATATATATTAAATACAAAATATTTAATATTTAATACTACAATTAATTATTTATCAATATTAAAATTGAATATTTAATTAAAATGCAATTTTTTATCTATTTATTTTCATAACATGTAAAAGGAGTGATACCCTTGTCAAGCTGTAAGTATCAATCAAGAAAAGTTTACCATTTCGTAGCATTTTTATAAATGCGATGAATTCGAAATCCAGCATTTTGAATTTTTACAGTTTTAAAGTACAGTTTGAAACTGTAACTTTAAATGAATACAGTTTCAAAGGAAATGAGTTTGATAAACGAAATTCGCCGTTTAGCTGTAAACGAATTGATAAATGAGAAGCTACATTTAGTTTAATTTATTCTAATTTTTAAACCGATTCGTCGCAATTCTGACTGGTAAGTGAGGAACTTTGCCCCCCTGACTGTTCAAAAGAGAATATTCAGTATTTCGATTTCTGAGAAGAATATTCTATAGTGAATGAAGAATATGAAAATAGTGAGATCCTAAGATAGAGCTACACTGTACTTATAAGGTCACAACCTACGTATGTTGTTTGATAAAACAAAATGTACTCCAGAAAAAATAAAACTGTATTCTTGAAAATACCATGTATAAATATAAAAATTCTATGTTAACTAAATATAAAACCAAATTAGTGTTTGTTGTAGAAATAAATTAAAAAATTGTATAAACATATTATAGATTATAATAATTATATAATTTTAATTATTATATAAATTATTATTTAATTATGAACATTATATATAATGATTATATAAATTGTTATTTAAATATAAACATTATATATAATTATATATAATTACAAAGGAAGCACCGCTGCCCGGGATCATCAAGGGATAATTAATAAATTAGAGATTTGATTCAACCAGGACTGTCTATTACACCTATCTGCTTCTCTCTATACAGATATAATGCATTGGTACATTAACTAAATATAAAAACAAATTAGTGTTTATTGTAAAAATAAATTACAAAATTTCATTAAAATATTATAAATTATAAAAATTATATAATTTTAATTATTATATAAATTATTATTTAAATATAAACATTTAAATATGTGAATAAAATTGAATTAATAGAAGTCTTAAATATTTTAATAAACCAAAATTATTTAAAGGTAGGGACATCTATATTTAGACAAATAAAAGGTGTCCCAATAAGAGCTAATAGTAGGCCAATTATAGCTGACTTATTTTTAAGCTTTATATAATATGAATTTGTTCATAACTATGTAAAAAATAAATCTAAATTATATAAATATATGAAATATATGTTTCGATACATTATTACAAAAATTCAACGATTATATAAATATATAGATAAAATTTAATTAATTAAAGACACATTTTCATAAATCAAAATTATAAAAATTAAATAAAAGGTTTTAAATTAATAAAAGGTGTTGCAATGGAAGGTAATCCTAGCACATTCCTTTTGATTAGAATATCCTTATTAGTTTGAAGTATATTTAAGCTAGATATTTTTATTGAATATAAAATATTCAATAAATATAGTAAAGGCATAACATAAAAAAGCACAATCATACTAATTAATATAAATTAATCTGAAAGAATTATGCTCAACTTTCATTAACAAAACGAACAGGAAAAATTGCTGAAGAATGTAATGCGTTTTAAAACTTCTTTTGGAAGCTTAACCCAAAATGCACCTAGCACAAACACCTAAAATTAACTAAATTAATTTAAACATAGATTTTAATTTTAATAGTAAATTAATATATTTATATATGTGTATTTAACGATAATACTTTTTATTCAATAAGCGATCAAATTTATCAAGGTAGCATCATTCTTAATAAAACCAATATTAATGATAAAGAAAAAAGAGAATATGAACATTAAATTAACCATTAAATTAATTTAATGTTCATTGATATGAACATTAAATTAACATCAAATAGAACTATTATTAATTTATATCGTAAAGATGACAGATTTAAATTTACAAGTTTAAGTTATAATAAATAATAAATAATAGATAATAAATAATAGGTAGCCTTATTCTTAATAAAACCAATATTAAATCGATTAAAACTATAATTCATTTATATTGTAAAGATGACAGATTTATTATTTGTGCGGCAATCTAGACAAATCAAACATTTCGTCGTATTTATCCATCGGAATTAATGATTATTCAATGGAAGAAAGAACAACTAGATACTTGTTAGCTAGAAGTTATTTTTAATAAACCTTCAGGAAACAGTTAAGAACCTTGTTTGCTATGGTAAAATTTTATGATGCGAGATGCTATGTTATTTCCCATAAATGAATGGACAACAAGAGAACAAATTTATTCGGGTAGCCTTCTTCTCAATAAAACTAATATTAATGATAAATAAGATATATATCTATTATATATATTATAATATGTATATTATATATAATAAGATATGAACATTAATATCAATAAAAACTACTTTTAATTTTAATTGTAACGATAAAATATTTAAAATCAATGTAAAAAACATTTTTGCATTAGCATTCATGAATATCATAGAATATTAAATATAATACATTTAATAACGAAATTTTAAGAATTACAATAATATGTAATGATATTGGTTCTCTTCAAAATTATATTTTAAAGATTCATAATTAAAACTACTTTTAATTTAAATTTTAAAGCTGACATATTTAAATTTACAAACACTTTTGTGTGAGTATTCATGCATGCCGTATAACAAGCAATGATATTGTTTTTCTTTATAAATATTTAAATAATGATATTCAAATAATTTATTAAATAAGTTATTTTAATAATTTATTTAAATATATTTAAATAATTTAATAGATACATATTTAAACAAGGTTGATATAAAAATAAAGTCAATCAAAATATCGTAAAATATATGAATCAATAAAATATTATTAAAAATAAATTTAAACTTTTAAGCAGACAATTTTGATGGATAATAATATACTTTGTATTAGAGAAGGATTGTATTATCAAATTTAATCAGAGAAAATATATCATGAGTATGTATAGGGCTCTGCTGACATGTTAGGACGAGGAATATTATTCGGAACTTGATAACATAATAGTTCTTTCTGATGATCTCTAATCCTTATTCTGATACATAGTATATTATTTATTAGTCAATTCATAGAATTGATTTTTATTATAAATTTTAACTTCATATAAATTATAAAAAAACTTATTAGTAATTATTAATAATTATTTTGTTAATATATCAATTTTATTATTTATAAATAGTATAAAAGAAGTAGACTCATTTAGCTGATCTGATGTGTACACATTTTATGTTCATTCTATACGAATAGAATTGCCACACACTATTGCTGTTTACGATAGAATATTCAAAAAAATCTTCCTAAGTTGTACCCAATAGAATACTTAGCTTATCATCTTCCTAGTTCGTTAATTCTTCTGTATTTATACTTCTTCAAACTACAACAAAAATATAACCTGGACTGTCTTAAGTTGTGACACTTTAGTGGTAAAATGTCTCGCACAATTATAATCGTAAGTTATTTGTTCTAGAAGGTATATCCATCTCTTCACACCGTGAGCATTGTTTTGTTCAGATATATGTTTTTAAATATATCTAGTTAATGCTCGAACCTTTCTATTTGGCCTTCTGTCTGAGGATGACGTTGCCTACCTTTCAAATGCGCTATATTAAAACAAGAACACAGCAAGGCAAAATCCTAATTAACGCATTCTTTATTAGTATCACTTTATATTTTAAATAAAGGTTCTAGTAAACGAAAAGTAAATTCTAATTTTGTAAGGACTTCCTCATATTCTTTAATCTAAATGGATATGTATATTTAGAAAATATACCTGTTCCTTCAAGATGCATTAGTAATTATCATTTTTTCTTTGTACACAATCAGATCATTATATTCTAAAAAGCTCTATTTACATGGGGAAAAGCTGTGTATATTTATCGCGAAAGTGATATCCCGGGAGCGTCACCAGTTTATGATCAGTGAATCTATGTCCTGATACAAATTGACTGCTGATGTTTTATTTTACAATTTCACCTTTTTATGGAACTCATTGGAGGGCAGCACAGTTTATTTGTTAAAAATTATTTCATTGTAGCTAATTGTTTTTGTATTTTTTTATGATTTATATTATACATACCTTGCCGTGAAATTCGTTGTAATATTTAAGTTCGGTAAGTTCTTCGTTAATTTGCTGCTCCAATATCTGCTTGTCCTTATTAAGGTTTACGTCAACTCTTAAAAGACGAAAATCAAATTTTATATAATACGATAAATTTTCGACAAACTTGCAAAGACAGTTATATCGTGAAGAAATCGTGTTAACTGAATGGGGGATTTTACTAAAAACTCAAGTTAGTACATAGTTGTAATCACAAATATGTAACTAAATCTTCATGTCGTATTTTATATGTTTACGATTTTAAGATACTTTGACGTTGATCTAATTAAGAAAGTTGTGATCTTTATATCATCAATATTATTTAATCTCAATATTTTTGATTCTAAATATTTATTTAAAAGATTTAAATTAGTTAAATTTGATTTTTATTTCAAAAACGGTGCAACGTTTCGACGGGGACTCCTGTCATCGTCAAGTACATCAACTCCTTATGATTGGTAATTATTCTACATATAAAACAATTATTTATTAAAATACACCTGCTTATTACGATTGTAATTGTTGAAAATTTATTAAGATCTGCAAAACAATAATTTAGTTTAGCAATCCTAACTAATGATGGTTAAATATTAACTATTTATTATTTTTATTTTAAAATGTCTAATCTAACTATAAGGAACAGATAAACGCAAAATTATTAAATTTATCATAGTTTGCTGACGATATTCTGCAAATTGAACATTTGTATTTAAGCTAGCATAATTTGTTTTGGTTCTATTCTACAAAGATTATCAAAAGTAAAGCGGAATTTTAATATTTTTGTATTGAAAGTATCTGTTAATAATGTCAGTCAAGAAACTTTAATTGAAATTTCGTAATTATCAAAATTTCAATTAAAGAAGTCTTTCATCTTAATCTGATACTAATAAAATGCAGTAAATCTACGTGTATTACATTTTTGGTCTATAAAAATATTCTAATACAAAATCATGATCGACTGATAGGAAACAGAATTACGATTTTCTGTTTGACTTTATTTCTATTTCAACTTTGTTAAAATATGTATCTATTAAATAATTTAAATGATTTTAAATAAACCCAATATCATTACATATTATGGCAATTCATAAAATTTCATTATTTAATGTATTTTATTTAATATTATATGGCAGGGGTGTCAAACACGTGGCAAGCGAGAGGATTTTGTGCGGTCTGCGAGATTTTTTATGAATCTTTCTACTTTAATTTTTTTGTGATTTTGTTTGATATTTTTACAATTTGTAAAATTTTGAGTTTTTATGGATACAATTATAACAATTTAGGAACTATATAACATTTTTACTGTAATAATATTTTTTTAAATACCTCATTTTAAGAATAATGTCAAGAAAGAGAAGTATACAGGATAAAGGAAGAACTTTTAAAGACAGATGGAAGCTAGAATATTTTTGCATAGAAATAATGAACGAACTTATATGAAAAAAATAAATGGCCAATCTTTATTCTGCATTATGTTTCTTATTTAAACATGTATTTTTTGTTGAAAAAATTAACTATCTAAACGTTTTTGATTGTCATCTAAATGCATGTATTATTTTTTACTAACAAATTTGGTATGTGCGGCCCGCGAGATTGAAATTAATTAAAATATGGCCAGCCGTCTTATATTTGTCTGGCACCCTTTTACTAACAAATTTGCTATGTGTAGCCCGCGAGATTGAAATTAATTAAAATATGGCCAGCCGTCTTACATTTGTCTGACACCCCTGTTATATGGTATGCATGAATGCTCATAAAAATGTTTCTTGTAAATTTAAATATGTCATCTTTATATAAAAATTAATAATAGCTTTAATTGATGTTAATTTAATGTTCATATCTAGATATATACCTTCTTGATTGTTAATATTGGTTTTATTAAGAATGAGGCTACCTGGATAAATTTGTTCACTTATTGAATAAAAATTGCCAAAATTAAATACACATAAATCATCAATGTATTGAAACATATTTCATATCTTAATTTAATTTAGATTTATTTTTTACACAGTTATGAACAAATTCATATTTTATAAAGCTTAAAAACAAGTCAGCTATAATTGGGCTACTATTACCTCCCATTGGAACACCTTTTATTTGTCTAAATATAGATGTCCCTACCTTTAAATAAGTTTGACTAACTAAAATATTTAAGACTTATAATAATTCAATTTTATTAAATCGAAATATTTAAGGCTTCTATTAATTTATTTTTTGTAAAATGTTTCTTGTAAATTTAAAAATGTAATCTTTATGATATTAATTAATAACAGTTTTAATTGATGTTAATTTAATGTTAATATCTAGATATATACCTTCTTGATTGTAAATATTGGTTTTATTAAGAATGAGGCTACCTGGATAAATTTGTTCACTTATTGAATAAAAATTGCCAAAATTGAATACACATATATCATCAATGTATTGAAACATATTTCATATCTTAATTTAATTTAGATTTATTTTTTACACAGTTATGAACAAATTCATATTTTATAAAGCTTAAAAACAAGTCAGCTATAATTGGGCTACTATTACATCCCATTGTAACACCTTTTATTTGTCTAAATATAGATGTCCCTATTTTTAAATAATTTTCGATTTATCAAAATATTTAAGGATTCTATTAATTCAATTTTATCCATATATTTATATTTACTTGATGGTTTAATTTTTGTTGTATATGCGTTGTAGTTATTATAGCATATGTATTTCTATTGCCGAATATAAGGTTAATTTGATAAGACTGAGTAGATAAAGATGGTCTGCACAACAAATATTCTGTTTCGACAACGAAAGCTTCGGACGTTTAAGCAATGTGTCAGAAATGCCTTATTTTACTGTCACACAGGCAAGCGAAACGATCAGGGGTTATTTCATTCTTCTGATGAGTGTTGCCGAGTACTCTATCACTTCGCTGCTAAATCATGTAGTAGCACGGATTCCATTAGGAATCTGACCGTTGATTCATTCCGCACAACGGGACTTAACTAATATATATATCCAAATATAAGGCAAATTAAATTTTCTAGCGTTTATTTAATTTCTGCTAAATCTAAATTCGTATAAAGTGTACTAAAATCGTACATATTAATATTTTGAAAATTTATTCCTTCTGTGTGTTCTAAAAATTCTGTTGTTAAAATCATTAGCGGAAAATTTTTATGGATGGATAATAAATAATATACTTTGAATTAGAATAAGATACTGTTAAATCAAATTTAATCAGAGGAAATACGTCAATAGAACGTGCTTGACCCCGCGCGATGTTGAGTAGAGAAGTTAGGGGCCGAAACCTGATAGCATAGCAGTTCCTCCTGATGACCTCTAATTCTTATTCTAATCCAAAGTCTGTTATTTATTAATCAATTAATAAAAATTGACTTTTATTTTAAATTTTAATCTTTATTTAAACTTGATATATAATATATTATATTTAACTTGATATATTATCCATAATATATTTATAATTTAAATAATGTTTATATTTAAATAATAATTTATTTGATAATTAAAATTATATAATTATTCTAATTTATAATATGTTTATAACATTTTCTATTTATTTTTACGGTAAATACTAATTTGTTTTTATATTTAGCAAGCTGCTACTAGAATCATCTGAAAATATCTACAATTTGTTTCCATTGAACAAACTTGCTAATTTGTAAGCTTTGTATCTGCTCTGTCAGCAGCTTGCGAAATATAAAGATAAATATGTTTGTAGGTCTTGCTGAAAAATTTTAAATTAAAATTAGTATAAAGAACAGAGGTTTTTGATGCTACATTAATTAAAACTTAGTTATTAAAACTTATTATTTACTTATTCGATTTAAAATTTTGTAATTATCAAAATTTCAATTAAACTAGCATTTCATCTTAATCTGATATTTATAAAATGCACTTAGTAAATATGCGATTAAAATGATTTATTAAAATAATAACTTACTGATTATTTAGTTAAAACTAATATACGTTATTAATATATGTTATTATAATCTACGTTATTTAGTTCAACAGCTTAATAGTTGCTAGGATAAAAAATCAGGATCAAAAATCCGTCTAATTTCCTTAATTAAATAAAATAAAATTTATGTTCGAATTTTAATGATATTTACAATCTCTTAAATTAAAAGTAGAAAAATAAATAGTTTAATACAACTAAAGGCAGTTTAAAACAACATAATAGACGAAAATGTAAACTACAGGTTCAATTAAAACAAATCCTGCCATATTTAAAAACATGAATTCGTTTGTTAAAATATATAAAAATAGAAGCAAATGATAAAAACTAAAAAAATAATTATTATAAACTAATTGAGAAACAGTTCGAATTTTCATTTTTGAACGCTATTCTTTATTATCTAATTTGGGTAAACAGGTACACTATTCATAATGTAAGAATATCACTTACAACAGATGTTGAAACGATATAATCAGCTTGTATAAGGGTAATCGTTTATTTTTACCAATCATTTTTTGTAACAAAAATTAATAAATCATCATTTGATAGTTATATATTAATTTATAGGAACAAAGGAAAATTAAAGACCAAAGGATTATTCAATATTTAAGAGACAACTGCTAACATCAGGGAAAGAAAAAACTTTACAGTTATATTATTTTAATGAACAAAAATGTAAAATGTTTTTCCTGATTATGGCAGTTGCCATTGAAATATTGAATAATCCTTTGGTCTTTGGTTTTCCTTTGTTCCTATAAATTAACATTTACTAAATTAGAGGAAATATATGACTCAAATATCTTCTATATTAAATTATTATATTAATTATCTTCAATATTAAAGTTTGAAAAATTAAATAAAATTTTAATATTTTTAAATATGTTTTAGATAATTTTAAGTTTGAAAATTATCTTGATATTAGAAAATATCGAAATATATTTCATGACATAATGTATTTTCTGATATAGGGATTTGATAAAATAATAATTAGAAAATTTATTATTAAAATTTGATATTATCCAGATCAAATATTGAAAAATTAATTTTATGCACTCTGGTGTGGTATTTGCCAGCGTATGGAACCGGTGTACAATTTGCTCGGTACTCATTTCGAAAATCGTTCAGATGTGTTCGTCGCTAAAATTGATGCTACACTTAACGAAATACCTTCTATCCCTATTAGCAGCTTTCCAACAATTATGTTATTCCTAAAAATTGAAAATATTCAGCCAACTGTTTATGGCGGAAATCGTACTTTAGAAAGTTTTATCGTGTTTATTAAAACTGGAGGAATATCTGAATCACAGCAATTGTGGACAAGGATAAATCCATGCCTAGAGATTAAAAGGAGTCAGTATCAGTTCCAGCAAAATAAGAATTGTAAAACAATGAAAAGCGTTTTTATTGGAGTATTATTAATTGTTTGTTATTTATAATAATAATATTTATATTTTAAAATTATATATTTAATATTTACTTTGTAACTTTTAAGTGAACTGGAGTGCACGTAAATCCTTGCTTTTCGCGTAAGGCTAAAATTTTTTTCCATTTACTCAAAAGATCGGTCTGCGTTTTAATTTCATCTGACAACTCTGTGTCCAATTGTCCCCGAATGCTACTATTTTGTGTTATAAGATAATACAAATTCAAAGTAAGCTTTACAAATCAAAAATACTAACCGCAATTTATCAATGTAGCATTTGATCTCGTAAAGAATATCCGATTTTGTAATATCTCCAGATAATAACTAAAATATGTTTTCATTGAAAATGGTAATAATGAACTTGGTGTACCGTTCTGTTCACAATCGAATTTTGAAGAAAGCTAATTGTCGATTTGATTGCTTGTATCTGATTAAATGCTCATATTTTTAAAAAGAAAATAATATTTAATATTTATATTTTATATTCCTATCAATCAAACTTCGCCTTCCTCTCGTAACCTTTGTTCTCACCGCTGTCGGCTCCCTATCGTTCGTCAACCTTCCTTTCTTAGACGACACTCGGCCCACATCGCTATCGCTGCGTTCCCGTCATACCCTCTTACTCTACGTTCCCAATTACTCTAACAACTACGGTCTCCAATCCTTCCTCGTCGCCGCCTCACTCGCCTGGAATCAACTCCCTCTCGACGTCCGCCGCGCTCCCTCCTTTATCACATTCAAACACCTCCTCCGTTCACACCTTCTCGACACCTGATTTGCATTTTTGTTTTGTTGTGGTCATGTAAGCGTGCGCTGGCACGCATTTACCAAGTTAAAATAAATCTGTTTTTAAAATTATATTTAATAGTATATTTAATAATATATTTAATTCTAACCTGTTCATATAGAGGCTTAACGAAGTTGTTGTCCTTTTTTATTTCGTACTTGTTAAAGAGTTTCTTTAGTTGTGCCATTAGAATATGTTCTTCGGACCATAATGGATGATAAAAAATTTCAAATTCCTTTAAAGATAAATCAATCCGAAATTTCTTTGCTTTATAATTTGCTAATGTCGTAGGATTACATATCACATTTAAGTGCTTGTTATCATTGCGGTGGATTTTCTTTGCCTATTCAATAAATATGTGCTCTAGAAGAATTTTCGATTAAATAAATGGAGTTTACAGTTATTATGATTTATATTAATAAATATAAATATTATTTAAATCATAATAGATTATTAATATATTAATTATTAATAGTATTTTCTATAATTATTAACAAATTATTTACTATTTTTAATTATTCTTAAATTATTAATAATTGTTGATTATTCATTAATTAGTATCACTCAAATTTGATTCTCAAATCAAATATTAAATATTAAATCACATAATAAATTGCTGTACATCTTGTTAAAAATATTTAAACTGGAATTCTAAGGCTTGCTTAAATAATATATTTATAGCCTAATAGAATTAAATACATATATTTATTTTTATTTTTCACAAAAATGTATTTTCCATAAATGAGAACATCTCGATATTTGTTTTTAATTTAAAGAGAGCTTTCAGAAAAGATAAATTGATAATTTCATAAAATTTCGTAGTCTTAGTGGAGACGTTATCAAGATGCATCCGAAACAACAATTTTGCTAATATTGACACATATTATATTTGTGTGATCATATGGGTAAACACCACTCATTGTTCTTGATTAAAGCCATTTTAACGAAATAACAATGAATCATCTCGATCGAATTAATATGTTAAAGTTAATTATAAATAATATTCGATACAAAAAAATTTAACCAAGGGAATAGTAACGTTAAAGTTTAATTTTTAGGGTATATTTTATCTTAATTATAAATGTTGAAATATTTAACCATAATTTTAAATAATATTAATTCTTTGAATTATATAAATTAATTAATTTAAAATGTTAATCGACGATAAAATCAGATTCAATAGATGCTAGAGAAAATATGACTTGCATTACAACGGATATAATAATTTAGCATACCGTAATGCATATATTTTACGCACAGTTGTAAACAATAACTAACTCGTTCAAAGTTATACCTTATAGTAATGCGGTTTAATAAATGATTCAACTTTGCTATCCGGTATGGTAAAAACACCTTCCGATATACAGAATGAACAAGGATTGCGTACAATATCGCCATTGCAAGCATTGAATAATTTATGTCTTCTCGCCTACAAATGCAAAATTTGCACTTAATCAAATGCTAAAATGGCGACAGTATATTTTTATAAAATTGATCTCAATATTAATTTTTTTTCTGAAATATTTACGTCGACAAGTTGATTTGATGAAACGGTAGAAAAAATGTTAGTAAAGACCAATGATTATTATCTCTCACACTTAATACTATTGAACCTGTACAAACCGAGGTTTGCTACGCTTGCGAATATCATCAGAAATACTACCCACTTCGTAATACTGATCAAGAAACCACGGATTGTTGCACAATTTTGGTTATTTTTGCTACTGTTTTTCTACATGTATTTATTTAGAAATCAGATACCTGAGTATACGTACTTTGTACTATATATAAATAAAAATAAATATTTTAATCTTAAGATTTTATATAATTTAGATTAGCTATTTCTCCTGTATTTATCTTTTTTATATTTAGATTTAATACGATACGAATATTTAAAATTCAAATTTTATGAATTGACTAATAAATAACAAACGTTCTATCAGAATAAGGATTTTAGGTTGCTTGGAGGAACTGCAATGCTATAAGGTGTTTGTCCCTATACTCGACCCAACGTAATGGCGGGGCCAAATATCTGCTATTGACGTAATTTCTCTGATGTTATGTGATTGTTTATCAAAATTTCTGATCATCTAACTGGGTCTACGTATTTTATACTATATATAAAATAAAGATACAGATAAATAATAATTAATTATATAATATTTTCTATAATTTATATTTATATAAATTTTAAATTTAAAGTAAAATTTTGAAATAAAAATCAATTTTTATAAGAATTGACGAATAAATAGGATGTACCATATAAAGATTTTTTTTATTTTTATACATTATTTATTTCAATTCTTACATTTATTATTAATTATTTATTATAGTATTTATACAAACTAGATGTGTAATTGGTAATCAATTGCTAAAACTGTGAAATTATATGATAACTTAAATTACACTAACATGCGTATCAATATTTTGTCATAAATGGAAATCAATATATGTCATTATACTTGGAAAATATTTCAGTTGATTATTTAAAAATATATATTGACAAATATTCTATTTGTGTGATCATATTGGTAAACGCAATTCGTTGTTCTTGATTAAAGACATTTATCAAATTTAATAAATGACTTTAATTGATCAGAGTCATTTACCATATCGTTTGCATAATTTGTTATCAATTGCAGATTTAAGAATATGAATTCTTTTAAAAATAGTACTTCTTTAAAATATTTATTTAAGCTTAAAGTAAAATATTTTTTATAATATATACAGACAGGGTATCCTCGAAAGAATGTCATCCCGTTCTTTCGCATATCTTGATCACTGTATAATCAATTGATATCAATTGACTTTTGAATGATATTTGTGTATCATTCAAAAGTCATATATTTTGAATATATCCTCTTAATATTAGCATAAATGAGGAACAAGAGCCGAAGCATGATAACATGGCAGTCCTCCTGCATGTCTGACTCCAGATGCCCCACCTGTACTAAACCTGCACATTGTGGCTTCTGTCCTACATACAATGATCCCACTGAGTAAATTGCAAGGGTTGGTCATCTACTTACTTCGAGATGTGATGTTTCTTCAAGGAATACCATAAAAGACACTCAAGATTACACCAGCACTGAAATAATATGCGAGTGCCACGGAATATTATTTTTATGATGATAATAAATTTACTAATGCACAACTTTAATACTCCTGATTAGAGCAGTATAATCAAAACGATAAAGTTTGCAAATCGATAATATAATGAGTTAGAACAATGTTGCGCAGATAAATTGTTTTTTTTTCTTCTGTTTTTCGTATATCGTCGTTACTTTTGATGAAGGCGATATAATGGAGATTATAAAGTATTTAGCTGTGAATAATAAGATTTAAGTCAGGTAAATCTACAATTTCGACGTAAAATGCGAAAAATAATTTTTACAAAAAGAAATAAAATATGATTATAAATTATGAAAAGAATAAATGAAATTAACAAAAATTGTCTTATTAATCTAAATTTAGTGGTAGCGAATTTTTATCTAGTTAAGATGATGAGGCAGCATCGCGTAACATTATATTTTTATCTAGGATTGTTTCAATATAAAAATTTTCAAAAGCAATTTAAAGTTATTTTAAATCATAATGTTAAAACGAATCATAACGAATAAGGAATATAGTCCTTTATTTTTTATTCGTTATCGAATAAGAAACAGATTCCAACTATTTGTTATAAATCAGATCACTGAGTAATAGTTTTGATAGTTTTGTTATAATTGACTATATATTTTGTTATATATATGTTTTGTCAAAAATACCTGTCATTATACTTTGAAAATTTTTAGTCGCAAGTCTATCGAATGAGACTTGCGACTCGAAATTGTTTGCTTGATTTGTTATCAATTGCATATCTAAGACTAGGTGCAATGAATTCTTTTAATAATAGTATTTCATTAAAATATATATTTATTAAAAAAATATATATTAAAAATAAAGATAATTATAAATAATAAATAATTATATAAGATTTTATATAATTTATATAAATTTAAATTCTGTGATCTTTTGATCGATAATCGCAACGCGCTTCCAACTATGTTCTCCCAGCAGGTTAAGATGATGAGGCAGCATCGAGTAATATTACAATATTTTATGATTTATATCAGTTCGACCACTTCAAAATCGGTTGTATACAAGCAAACGTTGTATCATACCATGTTGGGTTTTATATCTACAATTGCAGTGTATCTGCAATTATAGTATTATAATTAATATTATCAATTAATATTGTATTATCAATTATTATAATATAATATTACAATTATTATATTGTATTATCAATATTAATATAGTATTGTCAATTATAGTATTATATCAATTATAGTATTATAGCATTATAGTATCAAATTACTTCAAACTGAGAGTATGTGAATGTTTAATTAATGCGTGTCTGTTTCGATAATAGCGTGAAGTTGTCGAGCAACTTCACAAGGAACAAACGGGTAGACAATTTACTTCAACATATCGTTTTATAAAAAATAATTAAATTATCAGCATAAACAGAGATTAGCTAGTCGGTGAGCCAACGAAATATTAGAAATAAATAGCAATGTATTTTCTTATATTTGTATTAAATATAACAATTGGATACAACAATTTACGATAATAAAAAGATATAACAACATATTTGAATATAATATGCAAATGCAGATGAAACGATATGTTCGGATAAAGTTTTTAAAGGGAAGATACATAAACATTAAAATTACTTCGGATTTAATTTCTGCAAGCCTATTACTCATTTTGTTCATCATTGTTGTTTCTATAAAATACGATGTTTTATCCGCGATTCCTTCTTCTAATGGATCGTGTTGATTCTCTTTTGACCGTCCAGTACATTTTGTATAATCTGCTTCTGCAAAAGCATAGAACTTTTAGTTATAAAATTAAGATTATCATATAATCAACTCATAAATACGAATTAAAAGCAGCATTCATAAAAATACGTGCAATACCGAATTACTATTAAGTAGTGAGTACCTGTTGATTTTACTGCAAATTCATTTTATTGCCTAGATCTACTAGCCTAGCAACAAAATAAATAGCCTTTTGAAAAAATAAACAAGCGGTATTTGGATTAAACTTAAATAAGTACCAATTCATTATTGCTAAAAGCAGACATGTAAGTTCACTTAATTTAACATACATTAAAAACAAAAGGCTATCAAGTTATTAAGTCTATTATTAATAGGCTTATTAATATTTATAAGAGTCTTGGTAGAGATTTGGCTCATCATTCGTAGATGCTTGCACCTGCTGAATGCTGAGAGACATTTTATATTTGGCATACCTGGATGTCTCGAGATGCGTTTTCTCTCTAAAAGAAAAAATCATTCATGATTAAAAACCAAGGCTTATCAATCTCATTTTAACAAGATTCTCGATCATTGTGATCAGAAACTAGTTCTTAAACATGATGCTGATCTGAGGTTGTAGTATATCACGCTGTCGTTTTCCAGATGCAGCTTTATCTCAATTCGTATAATATAGTGATTAAGATATTAAGTAACTTTTTATTTTGTTAGTATCTTATCTTATATTATTGTTCAATTCAATATTGAATAATTGGAAATATTATTTATATTGAATTAATATATTATATATATTGCATCAATATATTTCGAGTAAACCGTTAAATTATAAAACAGGATTTTCATTCGAAAAGAACTTCTACATGAAAAGTCTATGATAATCCAAAACAATTGCGAAATCCCTTTACATGTGGAAGTACGCTTCTTTCGTATACACTATATGCTTCAAATGATATTCTTAATTAATTTATGCAAAATGCAGCCTTAATCGCAAATTTGAATGTTTTAAATGATTAAAAACGAATAAAAACAGAAAATCTAAACATTTAGAGTATCAACAAATTAAACATTAATATTGGCTATTACATTTTATATTCAACAGATATTGAACGTTGTCATTGACATTACTGTAACTCTGATAATTGTCTGTTTTGGTGATAAGTATATTACATTTTCCAATGAACCGATTATTATCTAAACTTCTTACACAAAAAGTGGTTTGATACTGTAAAATGTGGTTTAAGATCATTTCGCCTATTTAGACGAGAAAACCCTAATGATTTTGATTATTTAAACATAACTTCTGGAAGAACGTTTACGGTATACTATTCCATACTATAGAATATAATGAAGCCCAACACATTGTTACAACTATATGGTAATTTCACTTTTGCTAAAGCTATCGAAAATTACATTAAGTCTTCGAGAATCTTGACCATAGTTTTTCAATAATTTTTAATGATAAATATTTAATAGTATTTATTTAGATAATATTAAATGTAAGGAAAATTACTCAAGTGGCAAAACATATTAAAACTTTGAGTTTTATAGTGTTAATTAACTAAATTGTTATTGCTTATCCTCAGTGCAAATGAATTACAACTTTTTTAAATTTCAATAAATTAATAATATATAATACGTAAGCGTAATAAACTGCTTTAAATTTGCATCACAAATTTAAAGACAACGCATCGGTCCCTTATCTACTATTCAATAAACATTAAATATTGAATAATCAAGATTTGCTTTGTGTCAAAGTGAACTTTCGTTAGGTTGATGGACATTATATACACGAGAAATTTATTGTTGAAAAAGCGCAAGATTTCAACGTTAGCGTTTTTATCAAGAAAAAATAAAATAACACAACAAACATATATACACAACACTGATTTAATCTATTAAATTAAATTTATATATTTAATCTAGACAAGATTTTTTTTGTAAAAATGTGCAAGCTTCCGACGATAGCGTCCTTATTAAGATTGATAAAAAAGCTATCGTCGAAAGCTTGCACTTTTCCTACATTAAATTTCTCTCTGTCTATAATGTCCATCAACCTCATAAAAATTAAGGATTGACTAAGCAATCATTTCGACCACTATTTACAATGATATTTTTTAAATGTATAAAATTTGACATACTAGTTTTCCCTGATGGAATAAATAGATTTGTTTTCTCAAATTCCAGTCTTTGATCACGCATATTGATTGACGTCGTTAGTAACTGTCTTGGAGAAAACTGATTGCTCTCTGAAATGATAAAAAGCATATAAATAATTCAAAGAGTGACAATCTTGCAATTAAATATATTATTTTTATAGAAATATTGATGATATTTATATCAGATAAATGCAATTTACTTATCATTTTAGTCTACAATTTCTGTAAAACATGATTTGATTAAACAAGCGATACAATAAAACATAGAACGAATAAAAAATTAAATTTAAACATTAAATTTAAAAATTAAATTAAATACAATAGAATTTCGATGTGCTTTTTTAAAGAATAAATTTTTATCAACGAACTATTTAAATTGCAAATGTATAAGATAACTGTCAATTCGATTGCTTAAACAACAAAAACTTTTTTATTGTTTTTATTAAGTAATTCTTTTAGAAAAAAGTATTGCTCAATGCAGGGGTTCCCAAACTGGAAGTCTCAACTCCCAATTTATCATTGTAGTTTAATTTATGGATAATATAAAAACACATATCTATAAAAATCATTCCTTGTAAATTATGTTGGGTTATATTATTTAAAGGGAGTCACCAAAACATATATTGCGTTTAGGAGAAAATTCATTTTTTTTGTCTATTCTAAAAATTATTTTGTAGAGTTAATACTGAAATAGTGTTTTATACCAGTATTAATTTCGATTACATTGCAATATTTTTTAAAGTGTGCTTTAATTGCTTTAAGTATTTTATTCATATAGACAGAAAGTGGTTTTAATGTACATTTAAAAGCACTACATATGAATCTAGGTTTTATTGGATTTTTATGCAATTTTGGATACCAATATACAATAGGTATAGTTTTATTATCTGATTCAACCTTTATACCCTTTTTATCCATTATAGAACAGTGACTTGTAAGTGTATCTAATTCAACCTTTATACCCTTTTTATCCATTATAGAACAGTGACTTAAAGAGTTGCTCAAACATGGTTCGAAGAAATAACGAATTCATTACAACCGCCACCACCGCGGCCGCGAATACATCAACCGAATCGGAAGATAGTGGTCACAGCAACGCTCATGGATCGCATGAACATGATAGCGAAGAATATCAGCGATCACAAAGAAATAACTAAAAAGTACAGTAATAAGCCGGAGCTTACAAAATCCTTGCCGATCGGTGAGGATTTAGAATCTGATCAATCATTATAGTTATTTACAAAATATAGACAGCATGTTCTTACTTGTAATAATTGTTTCAAAACTCAACTCACTATGTTCATATGTTGGATTTACATTTAAATCATTAGAATTAACTTCTTTCTAGCTTTATCAATAGTTGTTATTATATAGTTATCCGTTAATTTAGTAAGTTCTGTATACATATCTTTATTAATTTGATCTTTCCTTTTATAATTGTTTGTTATTTTCATTTTTTCTCTAATATGAAGACAAAAATGCATTATGTTTCTAGAATGTTTCTAATATTATCGTTACATATTGATTTCAATACTTTATTATAATTACAAATTTTTCGTCCTAATGGTGGTAGGGGTTTATACCTTATTTTAGGAATATATTTACTTAAATCTGACCCTATTATTTCTTTACTTTTAGAATTATTTAAAAGTCCGGCTATATTTATGTTATCTATACATTTATTAATGAAGTTTATGGTTAATGTATATTTTCTATTGTTATTATTTACATTTATTGTACGATTATAGTATTTTGTATTACAATAACTGTCTATTATACAACTTAGCCTATCATATTCGTTAATTAATTTTTGATTTATTGAACATATGATATCTTTAGAAAAACTTCTTATATTTACATAAAGATCTTTTAGCTTATTATCACTTAAAAATTGTTTTAATATTTCTAATTGTTCATTTATATACATATCTTTTTTAATATTTTTAACTCTATTTTTCCTATTCCTTTTATCACCATGACTTCTTGGTTTGCGTTTAACCGGATTATTATAATATAGTTGTTTATTATGTATTATACTACTTCTGCCAATTCCTTGTACCACGTCATTCAATCCTAATGGGTACATGGAATTAAGCGTTTTAATCCAAAAATCTTCTTTTTCTAATAGTTTTTGATTTAATATTGACTTATTTTCTTCAATAATATGTTCTAAAATAAATAATTTACAGTTTTTAATATCATGTCCTATTAATCTCATATGTTTATAAAATATAGTTTGACTATTATGCTGTATATTATATATGTGTTGCCTAAACCTAGTTTTTAACATTTGATATGTTTTTCCTATATATTGCAATCCACATGTACATTGTATTAGATACACTACACCTGCGGTATTGCAGTTACAATTATCATTAATATTTAATCAAAAACATTTGTTTGTCGTATTACTTACAATATAATTATTATTTATGAAATCACAAACTATACAATTTTTCTGTTACATTTTAAGATCTAAAATTAAAATCATTAGTACTTACGTATTTTTCCAATCTGATGAGTACATGTAACTTTTAAATCATAATTTTTAACGTTGCATTTTCGGTGTCGCCACCTAGTTTAGTTGACTCAGACTAAACTTACAACGGGCCATCCAGCAGCATCTGACAGGGGGCTGCCCTGCTTAAGGCGGTTGCAGGCTGGAACAAGATCTATAAAGATCTACCACCTTCACTCTACGCGCTACACGACCTAGCTATTGACCATTACCTGGTCTCTTCAACGTGATCATGTGAAGCAGCATACATTTTAATGTGTAAACATCTTGGGATGCAAACTTCTCCCTTTTTGTTTCCACAGCCTAATACTTACAAGTGAGATATGTTTCTTAAAATAGTGTTATGTTAGATAAAGTGATACTGTAAAGCTCGGTTGCGCCAAACAGTCATGGCCAAAAGCCTAGCCTCAAATTGTGCGAAGGAATGTGCTTGAATGAAATTAATAATCAATCAATATTTTGAAATGCACAGGCGTAACTAATTGATTGCAAAAAATAATATCGATATTTATGATAGTGATACAATAATTTTGTATTCAAGAATTTTATTTTATTAATTAAATAGCCATAATTTACTTTTCACTTATTATGACCTTAAAAATATTAGTTAAACTCACTTAAATAATATAACCGCGGTCATATACAAATCTTACAAACCTGTATTATTACGTTGATCACTTGAGCGTGACTCCTATGAATATAAGAACATTGTGTTATTATAATTTAACTCTAAAGTAATCAACATCAAAATATGCTTCTCTTCTCTGTGGGCATAGATCTTGGTCAGAATCGTCTTCATATCTTCGTTCGAGAAACTTTAATTTCTAAAAATTTATCGAATTTGGAATTATTGACAGCGTTTCTCCTACCTGTTTAAATTGTTCGTCAATTTGTCTAATATTAGAGCGATTATCCATTTTTCTATATACAAATTTATAATTGTATCTCAATTATAGTAGCGATTTAAGTTTGAATGAAACTATTATGTGATAAAATAATTATTTATGTAATTATTTACTACGAAAATGGTTGAGTTTGTGATAATTAAAAAGCTTTTAACTGGCTATCTCACTTGCTTAACCTTGTGTATTTTATAAAAACGATTTATACCATATAAAATGATAATTTAAATTCTAACTTATAAATTCTTTTATTTATTTGTAATTGATTTACTAAATTACAATTTTTACTCTCTTTAAGGAAATGTTGATTATTTTAATATTATATATTAATTATATATAGAAATCATATTTATTATTTTAAAGAATTGACTTATTATCTTGAATTTCCTCTAAGTGAAAATGTATAATAAATATGTACAAGGTGTTAGTTAAAAAAAGTGTAGAAATTATGTATAAATGTTTTATGACAAATATATCCAACGAGGTTGAATGCACGTTGGTATACGATAGAATTCATTCGACAATTAAGATAATTGATTTTAAACGTGCGAGTGTAGAAGATTTGGTTTTATAAATAACTGGTGTTACATTGAAATGGGATACTCTAAAGTTTTAAAAAGCAGACTGCTTAAAATTAGTACAAAAACAAAAACCCGGTTAACTGATTTGATTCTTTTACTAAATATACGTATTCTTTACAACTAATGGTGACGTAAATACGAAAGAATTAACTTTACTTTTTAAGTATTACAACGAACAGGAAAGTTTAAACCTGCATTCTTTGTTACAACCTTCGTCGGGAAGCTTTACCCGGAATGCGTCTACCACAGCTTTATCGATCCAATGAGGCGTTTTGAGCTTAGTCTACTAATCACTGCATGTTGGTCTCATCAGTGTGGCCATGTATTACACAACTTCGACAGTACTTGATCCTCAGTAAACCTCTAAAGGAAATCGCAAAGCGCACGCTTCTCCACCGGTTACCAGCCTTACATCTGGTCACCCGAGTTCATCTGCTTAGTGAATTCCTTTTAGAGTTTTACTAAGGATCAAGTACTGTTGAAGTTGTGTAACTACAGGGCCACATTGATGAGTTTACCTTGTAGTGATGAGCAGATATAGTTCAGGTCATTACGCCCTTTATTGGGGGATAGCCGTCTGTCGAAGGCGCATTCCGGGTTAAACTTCATGACGAAAGTTGTAAACACGCATGTAGTTTAAAATTTCATGTGCCATTCGACATTAGTTGATCCTTAGTAAATCTCTAAAAGGAAATCGCTAAGCGCACGCTTTTTCACAAATTACCAGCCTTACATTTGATACGGTTAGCGTAAGCAGTGAATTCACAGGACAGCACGTGTGCTATCGCTCCTTCCTTCAACAGCTTATAATAACGTTATTTTTGAAGTGTTATGTTTCAACGGGATACTCTAAAAAGCAGCTTTAAGTTTGTATAACTGATTTGATTCTTTTACTAAATATACGTCAATGACTTGTAAAAAAGACTATTTAATCTTCTAACCGCATTAAAATTCATTATACTTGCAATTGTAGTTAGATATATTAATTGCGCTTTTAACAGATATATATATATAAAATAGCTCTTTTTAGTGTATGAAAGAGCTATTCAGAAACTTTAAGATTTCAAATACCTTTTCAGCTTGAAATTTATTTTCAAGAAATAGTTTGAGAAACTAAATAATTCATGATTATCAGTATCACTATTTTTATATCATATCTTTCATACTTATCAATGTGACATCGATAGTAAATGATAAAATAAATCTTATCATATCAAATATCTTATCACAGTTTTATCTAATCTTGAGTATTTTTTCAAAAATTCTAGATTATATTTATTAAACGAAATTAATGAAACATAAATGATAAAACATTGGCAAAAGTCATTTCGATATCATCACATTTAAAATCTTCACGGTTTAGCTGCTGCATCAGAAGCAGCTAAACTATCTGCATCAGAAGCATAAAAATAAACCTCATTCCATTTCAGAAATATAAAAATATCTGTTTCTTATGATGCTTTTAACTTAAACGATGATTTTGGTATTTTTGAGAAGGATCATTAAAATGCTTTTTTATTTTTATATTTTTTCTATAACAAACTAATATAAAATATCGAAATATGCACAATCCAAATATAAAAATAAAAAATATATAAAAAATAAATAAGTATTTCATTGCTCCAAAATAGAAAATTTTAAAAATATGTATCAAGATCACTTGTTTCATAGGTGATTATGAAAGTAATCACTTATTTCATTAGTGATTACGTTGGCATTTATTTCATAAATGCCAACGCCCCTTCACAGCTCATCTTATCTACATTATTTAGTAAATCCACAACTTCTATTTCGCTTCGCAGTCATTCTACAAAATCAAGATTATATGTTCCTCGTCATTTTTCGATCATCCTTTATTGAAAGGCCTAAATTGTTGAACAATCTTCCCTCAAATGTTACTGCATCATCTTCATATGTACAATTAAAAAATGTTTATTTACATTTCTACGGAATCCTAATACAAGCCCACATTTTAGTGGGCTTGTAAGTGACTGATAGTCACATATGCCACTTAAAAACTTGTATCCTTCTTAATATAATTATTATATTGTAATTCGAATAATTTCTATTACTGTTTTATCATTTAAACAATTAATTAAAATTATTGAATATGGATAAAAACTTAAAACTATTTGAGATCAAAATAAACTATTTTTTATAAATTATATAAAAAGACAAAAACTTCAAAAGATTTATTTTACCTATAAAACTACAACTATACAATATAATTATTATATTGTAAATCTAATATTTTCTATTACTATTTTATCATTCAAAGAATTATTAAAAATAATTGAATATGTCAGAAAACTCAAAATTATTTAAGATTAAAAATTATTCAAACAATTATTAAAAATAATTGAATATGGAAGAAAACTCAAAACTATTTGAGATCAAAATAAACTATTTTTTTATAAATTTTATAAAAAGACACAAACTTTATCAAAAGAATTATAAAAACCATAAAAAACTATACAAATACATAATTGTTATATTATAATTAGAATAATTTCTATTACTGTTTTATTGTTTAAACAATTAATTAAAATAATTGAATCAAAATTAGTTATTCTAAATTTTCATTTGTGCATTTAAAATTCCTTGCCATTTGAATCCCCACAAATGTCATCGTTACATAATTCTAAAATTTAAAATGAAGTAAAAAGATATTGAAAAATGCTTACTTCATTTTCTAAATAAAAATATTATAATATTAAATTTTTACAATTGGTTGCTACTATCCACGTAATCATCAATTAAATTGCAAAATAATTAATTTTATTGATTATTTTTTATTAACTTTACATTCCGAGTGACATATTATTACCAAATTATTACTAAATTATAAAGAAAAATGTTGTTACACAAAAGTCACACAAAAACTATCTAGAGCCATATAACTACATTAAAATTTAATTGACGAGAAAAATTAGCGTCGTCATTAAAATTTATCAAAATTCGTATGTAGCTTTAAAGTTACTAAATAGCTTGAAATACCTTTAAATATTTACTGCAAAAGAATATTTAAAAGTAAATTTTAAAAATTTACTTTCTAAGATTAAATTTACTTGTAAAAAATAAATTTATTTTTTAATAGTGAGTTAGAGTTTCAATAACTTTTAATTAATTTGATATTTTAATTTAAAAATAAATTTATTAGAATACGAATCTTATCCCATACGAATATTATCATTTTGATAGATATCATAACATATTATTATATCAATACGAATCTTTTACTGGATACATTCCTTATTCATTAAGGATCGATTTGTGTTTTCAATTGAGTACCTCATTTCTGTTTTTATATGAACACCTTATATTTTTAGGGATGAAAATATGTTGAATTTCAACTACATTTCTAACTATTAAGGATAGAATTGCTTTTACATTAATACTTTTACTGTAATGATATGCCGTCATATTTTAATAAACGCAATGGCGTTAAATATTTTTAATGTAGGAATTTAAAAAAATTTAATGCCATAACTTTTAATTTAAAAAATTAATTATTTTATACTGGAAATCAATTAATAGTTTTGTAGCAAATCAAATCAGCTAACTGAGTCAACGTATTTTATATTATATATAAATTAAAAATAATACTAAAAATTAGAATTATTTCATAATAAATAATAAATAATTGTAATTAATTAATAATATAGAATTTATATAGAATTAATTAAATAATTAATAGAATTTTAGAGAATTTAGATTTATATAAAGCAAGAATGAAAAAATGATGATAAATAAATATGTTATATAATATTATATATAATTTATATAAAGTTAAAATTAAAAATTAAAATTTAAAATAAAATTCAATGTTTATGAATCGACGAAGAAATAACATACGATGTATCAGAATAAGGTTAAAAACGAGTGTTTTTATAATGTGGTAAATGCACACAGATTGTGTGCTTACAAGCCCACAAAAGTAAAGTAGATTGAAAAAATAGTTACTTGTTTAGAAGCATTGAACATAGTTACTTTTTGAAAAAAGAGAGTGAGGATGAAGATCGTAGATGATCAGGTAGGGTATTCCGAAGTAGAAGAGCAGCGCTATGTAGAGATCGAAGGCCGAAAGAAGCACAAGAATGCAAGTGAGTAGAAAGAGAGCGAGATAGCACTTAGAGTTGATAGATAGAGATAAGAAGGAGAATTACAATGGAGAAGGCGTTATATAAAGCAGACGAAAACAAACGCGATGTTCAATACTTAGCCATCCCAGTTTTGATAAATAGGAGGAGATATGATCGTATTTACGAAGTCGAAAGGGGATGCTCACAGCGGTGTTAATGAGGCGTTGAAGAGTTTTAAGGGATGACTTTGAAGATAAGACGAGAAGGATAATACAGTAATCAATACGTGGGAAAATAAGAGAGAATATAAGAGATTTCCATTAACTAAAATCTAGAGAATTTCTGACGAGACGAATATCACGGAGAAGAATAGTTAAAGATCTAGTTTTATCACAATTGAAGGGATCAAGATGCAGATTATTGTCGAAGTGAACAGCTAAAAATACTAGTTTATCTACAACAGGAATAATTGTGGTCTGAAGATACAGCGAAGGAGGAGATACAGAAACGGAGGAGGGTGAGATTCATAACACTTTCGACGAGGATATATAAAGTTGGCTTAGGAAATGAGGAGGCGCGTTAGAATAAAGAAGTATATTATCAGCGTACTGCATTAGTCTGAAGCAGAATTTATTAGTTATAAGAGATAAATCTCCAAGAAGAAGCGTAAAGAGAATAGGGCCAAATACTGACCCTTGATGTACATCACAAGAGATAGAAGATAACGGAGAGCACATTGTATTAGAATAAACGTAAAATGATCGATCGGAGAGATACGAAGTGAACCAAGCCTAGGTATATGGAGAGAAACCATAATGATAGCGAAGACAAGAAAAAAGGATTTTGTGATAGACAATGTTGAATGCAAATGAAAGATCGAGCTAAATATTACCACAATGCAAAGTCTTTTGTTACGAGTTGAGAGCATATCAGAAAATACTTTATGACATGCTAGTTCGGTGGAATGATTGGAGCGGAAAGCAGATTGAAAATAAGCGTAGAGCTGCGATGAATATAATAACTTGTTGATATAATATAAGAGAAGATGTTCAAGAATTTTAGATAAGGTTGGTAGAATTGATATTGGGCGATAAGATGAAAGAGAGTTGTGCAGAGGGGGCTTTTTAAGTAGGGGACGAACAATGATTGCTTTCCAAAGAACAGGAAATATTCCATTCCGGATTGACGAGTTAAAGAGGCTGGTAAGGAAATGTGTGAAGTCTGTTGACAACAATTTGAGAATTCGAGTTGGGATTGGATCGGCAGGATATGACTTACAGATTGACGAAATAAGAAGGCAAGATAACTCATCTTCAGATACTGCAAGTAAGTAAAATAGCTTAGGGATACGAATAGACGGGATCCAAGAAGTTTGTGGAAAGACTCTGATCGAATCGATTAGAGAAATAGTTTTTGAAATAAGGTAATTGGATAATTGAGAAGGATCAGGAGTGGATTGGATAACGACGAAGAGCAAAGAATTGGTTACGATAAACGGAGGAATCAAGTGTTGAAGATAGTGTGAGATAACGATGAAACGTTTTGAAAGAACGACGCAGGCGTTTTGAAGTCACATACTTAGAGTCGAACCTCGTTGCAAGATATTGACGTGATTGAGCAAAAGTTTTAGGAGGAAGGATATCATCGAGTATAGAACAAAATACATTGTTAAAGAGAGTGCATAAGTAATTGGGAGATTGGGATATATAAGAAGGATATATTAACGGAGAGTGGTTAATATGAGAGCGAAGAAGGGAAAAGTCGAGGAATTTCCAAGAACGACACGAGATAACTTTTGCAGGAACATTGGTTTTTTGTTGATTCATATACTGAATCAACATTGTTACTAATAAAGTGAATATTTAAGACTACCAATTTCCAGAAAGACTTGGGAAGCAGCGGAGTAGAATCAATTGAAGGATACGCCGGATTTTTTACTGGAAGAATTGCTACATGATTTACTGAAGGATTTACTTGAAAATTTCTGTTTTACTAAAGGATTTACTGGATAGTTTACTGAAGGGTTTATCAGAAAATTAACTAGAAGATTAACTGGAGTATATATTGGAAAGTTTACTGAATGATTTATTTAAGGATTAGCTGAAAAATTTACTGAAGTATAAAACAGAATATTAACTGAAGGATTAACTGGACGATTAAGAGGAGGATTAACTGGAGAATTTATTTAAGTATTTACTTTAGAATTAACTAGTTGATTAACCAAAAAATTTACTGGATGATTTACTTGAGGATTTACTGTAGGATTTACTGTAGGATTTACTGGAGGATTTACTAGAGGATTTACTGGAGGATTTACTGGAGGATTTACTGAAGGATTTAATGGAGGATTTACTGGAACATTTTCTGATGGATTTACTGGAGGATTTACTTAAAGATTTACTGGAGGATTTACTGGAGGATTTACTCGATGATTTACTGGACGATTTAATGGATGATTTACTGGAGGATTTACTGGAGGATTTACTGGAGGATTTACTGGAGGATTTACTGGAGGATTTACTGGAGGATTTACTGGAGGATTTACTGGAGGATTTACTGGAGGATTTACTGGAGGATTTACTGGAGGATTTACTGGAGGATTTACTGGAGGATTTACTGGAGGATTTACTGGAGGATTTACTGGAGGATTTACTGGAGGATTTACTGGAGGATTTACTGGAGGATTTACTGGAGGATTTACTGGAGGATTTACTGGAGGATTTACTGGAGGATTTACTGGAGGATTTACTGGAGGATTTACTGGAGGATTTACTGGAGGATTTACTAGAGGATTTACTGGAGGATTTACTGGAGGATTTACTGGAGGATTTACTGGAGGATTTACTGGAGGATTTACTGGAGGATTTACTGGAGGATTTACTGGAGGATTTACTGGAGGATTTACTGGAGGATTTACTGGAGGATTTACTGGAGGATTTACTGGAGGATTTACTGGAGGATTTACTGGAGGATTTACTGGAGGATTTACTGGAGGATTTACTGGAGGATTTACTGGAAGGATTTACTGGAGGATTTACTGGAGGATTTACTCGATGATTTACTGGAGGATTTACTAGAGTATTTACTGATGGATTTACTGGAGGATTTACTGGAGGATTTACTGGAGGATTTACTGGAGGATTTACTAGAGGATTTACTAGAGGATTTACTAGAGGATTTACTGGAGGATTTACTGGAGGATTTACTGGAGGATTTACTGGAGGATTTACTGGAGGATTTACTGGAGGATTTACTGGAGGATTTACTAGAGGATTTACTAGAGGATTTACTGGAGGATTTACTGGAGGATTTACTGGAGGATTTACTGGAGGATTTACTGGAGGATTTACTGGAGGATTTACTGAGGATTTACTGGAGGATTTACTGGAGGATTTACTGGAGGATTTACTGGAGGATTTACTGGAGGATTTACTGGAGGATTTACTGGAGGATTTACTGGAGGATTTACTGAAGGATTTACTGGAGGATTTACTGGAGGATTTACTGGAGGATTTACTGGAGGATTTACTGGAGGATTTACTGAGGATTTACTGGATTTACTGGGGGATTTACTGTAGGATTTACTGGAGGATTTACTAGAGTATTTACTGATAGATTTACTGGAGGATTTACTGGAGGATTTACAAGAGGATTTACTGGAGGATTTACTAGAGGATTTACTGGAGGATAGACTAGATGATTTACTGGAGGATTTACTGGAGGATTTACTGGAGGATTTACTGGAGGATTTACTGGAGGATTTACTGGAGGATTTACTGGAGGATTTACTGGAGGATTTACTGGAGGATTTACTGGAGGATTTACTGGAGGATTTACTGAGGGATTTACTGAAGGATTTACTGGTGGATTTACTGGAGGATTTACTTGAGGATTTACTAGAGGATTTACTAGAGTATTTACTAATGGATTTTCTGGAGGATTTACTGGAGGATTTACTGTAGGATTTACTGGAGGATTTACTGTAGGATTTACTGGATGATTTACTGGTGGATTTACTCGATGATTTACTGGACGGTTTACTGGAGGATTTACTGGAGGATTTACTGGAGGATTTACTGGAGGATTTACTGGAGGATTTACTGGAGGATTTACTGGAGGATTTACTGGAGGATTTACTGGAGGATTTACTGGAGGATTTACTGGAGGATTTACTTGAGAATTTACTAGAGGATATTCTATATTATATACTAGATAATCAAATGCGGGAGCTGGATAAATTCGCAGTGTTGTTATTGTCTAGGTATGTTTTCGGTTTGCGAGATCGTATAATTTTATTATTACGTTATATGAAAGTAGAGGAACGATCAGTGTTTCGTTGACGTGTTGATCATTCGATGAAATAGGTAACCCTCTAATGATCTCGTTACACGAACGGTTTGCCTGCTTATCACACTCTTGCAAGAATTTAAGTGGGGTCAGATCCTTATTCAAGTGATTGGCCGTAAAACATATCTTACAACCTCCTGTCGAACCACACTTGCAAATGTACGCAATATACTTAAACGGGATTCTGTACCGTCAGATGAGGTTTTTTCCAAAATATATTCTTAGGTTTTTAAGCTCTGTCGTAAACTCAGTGATTTCGATTCGTGAGCGCTCCACAACTTCTTAAATTGATGAGAAGCGTTTTGTTGAACAATATCGATAGTGGAACTCTCGCAGAAAGAAATATCTATTTACGCTAAGAGTAGCTTTCACTTCGGCCCCCATTCATCGACCCAACAAAGCAGGAGAGGCAAATACATGCTAATGACGTATTTTCATTTGATGACATTCGATTATTTAGTTTACCTTATTCTAATACAAAGTACATTGTTTATTATTCATCCTTAATTTATTCGCATAATAGTTTAAATACATTTTTAATATTTTGTTGATTTGTATATTTTACTATTTTCTGTTTAAATGCATTTTTATAGTAACCTAGTATAAAATATGTATCTATTAAATTATTTAAATTATTTTGAAGAAAGCCAATATCGTTGCAAATTGTTGCGATTCTTAAAATTTTATTATTTATTATTAATCTGTATTTTGAAGGCATTAAAACAGGTAATTTTACTAAATCAAATCTGCTAACTGAGTATACGTTATTAATATAATTATAAAATAAACAAAGCATAATAATGCTAAATCAAAATTTAATAGTTTAATAATAAAATAAATAATTGTTTTAAATTTTTTATAATTTAAATCAAGTTAAAATAAAAAATTGAAATTTAAAATAAAAATCAATTTTTATGAATTAACTAATAAATAACAGACGTTGTATCAGAATAAGGATTAGAGGTCATCAGGAGGAACTGCTACGCTATCAGGTTTCGGCCCCTAACTTCTCTACCCAACATAGCAGCGGGGTTAAATACATGCTAATGATGTATTTCCTCTGAAATAACTATCTAGTATCTTATTCTAATACAAAGTATATTATTTATTATCCATCCATAAAAATTTGCCACTTAAGAGTTTAAATTTATTCTTTATATTATTGTGTTGATTTATATATTTTACTATTTTCTGCTTGATGTTATTTTTATAGTAACCTAGTTTAAAATATGTATCTATTAAATTATTTAAATGATTTTGAAGAAAGCCAATATCATTACATATTGTTGCAATTCTTAAAATTTCATTATTTAATGTATTATATTTTATATTATATGGTATGCATGAATGCTCATGCAAAAATATGTTTCTTGTAAATTTAAATATGTCATCTTTACGATATAAATTAATAGTAGTTTTAGTAAATGTTAATTTAATGTTCATATCTAGATATACACCTTCTTTATCATTAATATTGGTTTTGTTAAGAATAAGGCTTTTCTGGATAAATGTGCTCACTAATTGAATAAAAATTATTAGAATTAAATAAACATATATCGTCAATGTATCGAAACATATTTTATATATTTATATTGTTTAGATTTAGTTTTTACACAGTTATGAACAAATTCATATTCTATATGCTTAAAAACAAGTCAACTATAATTGGTCTACTATTACCACCCATTGGAACACCTTTTACTTGTCTAAATATAGATGTCTTTACTTTTAAATAATTTTGTTTCATAAAAATATTAAAGGATTCTATTAATTCAATTTTATCCATATATTTATATTTATTTGGTGGCTTAATTTTTGTTAGATAGGCGTCACAGTTATTATAATATAAATATAATTTACTGAATATAAGATTAATTAATTTTTCTAATTCATCTGTTATGTCTGCTAAGTCTGGATTTGTATAAAGCATATGTCATGCTTTATATGTTATGTTATGCATGATTTTCTGTTTGATTTTTCTATTGTAATCTAATTTAAAATACCTATCTATTGAACTATTTAAATGATTCCTAAAGAAGGAGCTAGGTCAAGAGACTCTATTGTTAGTTTGATTTTTTATTATATCAATTAATAATAGTTTTAATTATTTAAATATGCCATCTTTACGATATAAATTTAAATAGTTTTAGTTAATGTTAATTTAATGCTCATATCAAGATATATACTTTCTTTATCATTAATATTGGTTTTGTTAAGAATAAGGCTTTCTGCATAAATTTGTTTGCTTATTGAAATAAAATTGCTAGAATTAAATAACATATATCATCAATGTATCGAAACATATATTTCATATATTTATATAGTTTAGATTTAGTTTTTACACAGTTATGAACAAATTCATATTCTATAAAGCTTAAAAACAAGTCAGCTATAATTAAGCTACTATTACCACTCCTAGGAACTTCTTGTATTTGTCTAAATATAGATGTCCCTACTTTTAAATAATTTTGATTAATCAAAATATTTAAGGATTCTATTAATTCAATTTTATCCATATATTTATATTTACTTGTTAGATATGCGTTATAGTTATTATTGCATATATGTGTATATCCTTTTCCGAATATAAGATTAATTAATTTTACTAACGCTTCTTTAATATCTACTAAATCTAGATTTGTATAAAGCGTACTAAAATCGTATGTATTTATATTCTGAAAATTTATTCCTTTTGGTGTGTTCTAAAAATTCTGTTGTAGAATTAATACTGAAATAGTGTTTTATATCTTTTTCCAAATATAAGATTAATTAATTTTTCTAGTTCTAAGTCGACAAGTTGTACTTGTCGACTTATCAAGTTGATAAGTACATATATATAAATATATTTCATATATTTATATTGTTTAGATTTAGTTTTTACACAGTTATGAACAAATTCATATTCTATAAAGCTTAAAAACAAGTCAGCTATAATTGGGCTACTATTACCACCCATTGGAACACCTTTTACTTGTCTAAATATAGATGTCCCTACTTTTAAATAATTTTGATTTATCAAAATATTTAAGGATTCTATTAATTCAATTTTATCCATATATTTATATTTTCTTGATGATTTAATTTTTGTTGGATAGGCGTTTTAGTTATTATAACATATATATGTATATATTTTTCCGAATATAAAATTAATTAATTTTTCTACAGCATCTTTAATATCTGCTAAATCTAGATTTGTAGAAATCGTACTAAAATCGTATGTATTTATATTTTGAAAATTTATTCATTTTATCTGTTCTAAAAATTCTATATCTTGAAATATACCTTCTTTATTATTAATATTAGTTTTTAAAAATATTTAAGGATTATATTAATTCAATTTTATCCATATATTTATATTTACTTAATGGTTTAATTTTTGTTAGATGGGCGTCACAGTTATTATAATATAAAATATAATTTACTGAATATAAGATTAATTAATTTTTCTAATTCATCTTTAATGTCTGCTAAGTCTAGATTTGTATAAAGCGTACTAAAATCGTAGAAAAAAACACCATGTTATTAACAAAATGAAAAGATCTTCATATAAATACACTTTTTAGATTTGTACAATCATTAATTTAAAGTGACTTATCACATTAACAGCAAGAATGTATACCAAAATACTCTAGTAAAATTATAATAAAAAATAATCTACTTTAGTCAAAGACGTTTACTATTCGACCAAGTAACAAATACAACAACAATATATAAATATTAATAATTTAATTATTAATTATATTATAATAATTATATTCAATAATTATATTTAATAATAATTATTGAATATAATTATACTTAATTATTGTTAATTATATTATAATAATTATAATTATTGTAATAATTATTAGTTATAATTGGCAATTTTCGATAGCTACTGCTTCCATCTTAAGGAAAATTAAATAATTAAGTAGATAAAATTGAACATGATAGAAGTAGATATCGAAATATTGAAATTTTTGAAATATAATTAATTTATTAGTTGTTTAAGCACGTCCCAGAATCGTTTTGTGTAGTCAATATTTTGGATTTCGTTCTGTTTTCGGCTTATCTTTCGATTTCCCCAAATATGCGACTGCCCAATATCTGCTCTTGTCATTCTTGCATTACCTATCGATATTAAATTATTATAAGTATATTGATTATTTAAGTATATTTTAAGCATTTTCTATTCGAACAAGTAACACAACAGAAATAAAAATAACAACAACTTTCAGCAACGAATAAATTAATTTTATTCTAAGATTAGCAATTTTCGATAGCTACTGCTTCTATCTTAACGAAAATTACATAATTAAGTAGATAAAATTGAAAATGATAGAAGTAGATATCGAAATATTGTAATTTTTGGAATAAAATTAATTTGTTCGTTGCTGAAATTTATAAAAAGTTACAATAATAAAACTGTAAAAATTGATGTTATAAATTTGTTGTTGACACGCACAAATTATTAACTGATCAAAGTAGAGAGTGAAGCTATCTCCTTGATCAGTTATCACATTAGATATTCACTCTCCTCTTTGATCAGTTTTCGAAAATTGATGTTTAACTAAATAATTAATTGAATTTTAAGTTTTCCTAACATAAATTTTATTTAAAAAACACTTTTTAATGCGTTTTAAATTAGTAATTAAAACTATTTAAAATTTTTTTGAATTGGTTTAATTTTGAAACAGATAAAAATATTTCGTAATAAAAGGATATTATTTTTCAATATAATTTAAATATATTGTATCTTTAATTGCACTGCATCAATTGGGTATTGCCTTAATTAGTGGTGACTAAACCATAAATTGGGTTATTAATACTTCTGAGCATTAGGTAGTATTTTAGCGAACAAATAAAACTACTTCAGTCTCATCAAGCCAGCGCTGTCGGTGTAATTTTGTTTATGTCCGTAATACTTGCTAAGTGAGGCATTCTTTTTTTGTGCTAGACACTTATTTACTTGTTTGACAAAGGTTTTAGATTTGTTATCAACTTTAGTTTCATCTTCTTGATTTTTATCTTCATTGCTATCTGAGTTTAATCTATTAAATGAATCTATCATATGGGTTATAAAGTGCATTAGTCTGGTATCACCTTGCTCGTCACTTATTGTTAATGCGTACTGAAGATTCGCCTGAGCTAATCGAAAGCATTTTAAGCGTTTAAGCACGGCAAACATTGCAATGTATGCAGCTATTAGAATGCTGGGTTGATTTGACAATTTCGCATGTAGCAAGCATTCTTTTGCTGATACATTTGCAACGTTCAGCAGATATCTATTATGAGAGCTTTCACTGAGGCCAATATATGCCAAACAATTGCGATACGAAATAATTGCATGATCGTTAGCCTGTAATGCGTTAGAAAGACGTTGCTCACTCAACAGTCGCTCATTTAATGCAATTACATCACGAAAGCGACCACTGTTCAACATGCATCCCGATGCTCGGTGTATGCAAGATAATAGATTTCGTATCATAACTGATGACTGTGCGTTCTCTGAATCCTTTAATTCCGCTAAAGCCACAACCATAGCAACATTATGTGCTCTGTCGAATTCCACTAGGGCTGCATCTGTGTGACCAGTCGAACAGAGACAAGTTCCTAATAGCATATACAAATGAAAAAGAACTTCAGGAGACATTCGTTTACTCATGCTTGACGAACTAATGTCATCACTTTCAGTTGAGTGCGAATCGACATTTGAACCGTACACATTTAATTTGTATTTACCAATAAGTTTATGAACGCTTTTTAAAACTTTGATAGGGTCCTGTTTGCATTTTCGCTCCAAATTTTGTAGAATACGGCGAATCCTAACTATTGAATCATCACTACTGGCTTCAACAAATCTACGACTAGTTTCGACTGGTGTACACGGGTCGCTTAGAGTACGACGCTTTCTCCACTCTAATGTTTCCTTTGAATCAGATTTCGATTGAATATGATACCAAAATGGCAATGTATTCATTACGTAATTGACTGCATTTTGAAGTTCCTGCTTGAGATGCAATGATACGTAAATACCACTGTGTTGATCTCTATCGGCTGCAGATGAATTATTCAGTAGATTTTGAAATGCTTTTACTACTCGGAATACTTCTCTGCCGAGCAGCTGTTGTCTCGTTGTTTCCGAGAAGTTCAAAGCAATTGGTAATTTATCGGATCGTTTCAATCCTTCCGCATTTAGATCGCATTGACTATCCTGATTCGATTTAAGTAAATCGATATGTTTCTGGTCAAAAGATGAAATAATGGCAAAACGAAGCATTCGAATAAGACGTTTTGCTTCACCGTCGTTGTTTGGAACCATGTCCCAGAATCGTTTTGTGTAGTCAAGATTTTGGATTTCGTTCTGTTTCCGGCTTATCTTTCGATTTCCCCAAATGTGCGACTGTCCAAGATCTGCTCTTGTCACTCTTGTATTACCTATCGATATTCGGTTATTATAAGTATATTGACTACTGTTTGTACTTATAAGTGAGGGCGTGTTACTCGATTTATTGATGATATCGTTACTACCTGCACATCGGCTTTTCTTACGTTTTAAATTCAAGGCAGAAAATACACTGTAAAGGGCCAATTCAAAATCACCAATGTGAAAAAGAACTTTTGCTCTTTGAATCAGAATCTTGTATAATAAAGACATACTTGCTTGATCGATGGAGCTTTGCCGAGTTAGTGATCTTATATTAATGAATTTAACCGTACTTTTCTTCCGTTTTGAACCATTGCCCAATTTAGCGACATCAGTTGTAATAGTATCTTTGGCAATATCAATGTCTTGCAATGCGGCCGCGTAATTGCCACTTCGCATATTTATACGAGAACGTTGAAGTAATGCTGCTGGGTATTGCGTAGATTTCGTTGAAACTTTATCAAGTGTTAGAAGAGCTTGATCAAAAATCTTCCTTTGCTCGTAGAATAGCGCAGTCGATAAGAGACCCGCATTAGCATAAGAAGTCGGGCCTTCCAGTTTATAAGCTAAATCAAAATCTGTGCTATCGTGGCCCATCGATTTTTAATAAAACAATACAAATATCTTTGATAAATATCAATGCATTTATGTAACCATGGTGCTCATGTGCTTATTGAAAAATAACTACTACAAATTAATATAGACAAATAATGAATAGTAATAGTTAAATTTTAAACTAGTATCATAAATCAAAAATATTTGTAGAAAATTAAATTTTTAGTTCAATCAATTTAAGACTCATCATCAGCAATAGAATATGTAATTTAGATAATACGAACGTTTTCACAAAATTAACAAAACATTTCGTTTAAAAATCTTTAGTTGGCCAAATTTTGTAAATGGTATCGGTTATGTTGAAATTAATTATGTTGAAATATTTACAAATATTTACATCAAATTATTAAACAAATTATTGTTTAATTATTTACATCAAATTAGCTAATTGCATATTCTTTAACATGAAAATTCATTAATAATTAATCATTAATGATTAATCATTAATAATTAATTGAATTATTATGCTTAATCTAAAACCAAATTTTAAATTTTATATTTCAATAACCATAACATAAAATTATATATAAGATCTTGAACTTTTAATATATATTGTAATATATAGATATATTACAGGTTGCTTCAAAGATGCTTGATAAAAAGATCCAGGATTCCATTAGAATGCGATAATATGTTAAAAACTGCTGTCTGTACTTAACTGGATAACACTCAATGATCACCATACTATTCATCACTACTAGACGTAAGAGATTACCGGCAGCGCTCATCAGTAGTATGAGCCATATCGATGACGTTTCGGCTGCCTGTAGGACTTTTGAAAAAGAGCATTTTCGATAAATTGCTCAAGTTCCCGTGGCAAAAAGCTCTTAAACTGGAAACTTGATTATCAGACCATATATATCCATATCAGGCGATTTATATGTTGCTGCATTATGTCGTTCGTTGGATCCTTGAAAGGATTCGGCAAGTATATATAACAGCTTGCATCAAAGATGCTTGATAACAACGGTCCGGACTACACTTGAGTTAGTTGTTTTATCTATGAGAATCACTTGTGGATACTATTTTTCAAGATCGAAACCTATCTGGAATACATTTTGAATTTAAGTTTCATTTGTCAACTTAATTTATTTTATAAATTAATTTTGAAAGTCAAGTCTTACTTTTCATACTCTTGTCTAAATGTTTTAATTCATAAGATTTATAAAATAAGGGATCCAACTTAACGCGTTCTAATTTTAAATTATTGTAGTAGATGCCAAAACAGTAAGCGATATGCATTTTTACAAGGGATGATATTTCATCGCTTTTAACAGCCAACTTCTGAGGATAGCTATCGCTACTACAATTGATCTTAAGTAATCTTTATTGCAACAGTGGATTTTTAATTATTTCATTTAAATCGCTTTATTGATAACAGCAGCATACTGTACAGTAATTGTTAGTAAACAATTGTGTACAGACTGCTAACTTTTTGACCGGTAATTCTACCTCTTCAATTTTCAGAATACACTCGCTGCTATTTGAGGAATGATCTCCTTCTTCAATTGGTAGCGGGATAATCTCCTTAAGATGAGTTGATTAATTATTTTCTGTAAAAATGATTTCTGGAGAGTCTATTAGAAATATCCGTTTAAGAAATTATTTTAGAATTATTTAAAACGTTTTAGTTTTATTTAATTCATATAAAGAATAATATTTATAGATATTTATAATAATATAAATATTTATACATCTAAACGCTGTTATTGCAATAAGTCCTTTGGATTTACAAGTGAAATATACGGAATAAACAACACAGCTTGCTGCAGTAATCAATAAATGATCAGATAAAGGTATATAAAAGATATACCTTTATATATCTTTTATATATTTTATCAGATATAAAGAGTCATACATAATTTTTATTAAATCAAGCTGTATGTTCAATAAAAAAGTTTAAATTTATCAAAGATACAAAGTATACACTTGAATTTTAAGCATTCGAAATTTAACTAAAGAATAGTTTTCAAAACTATGATAGTATTCCCAAATGTTATACGTTTTCAAAACCATATTCATGTTAGTTTTATATTTTAAAAGTCAAACATAGCGCAGAAAATTAAGTTTGTAAATGAATTTGTATTAAATAATTTAATGAATCATTAAATTATTTAATAAAAGAATTTTTATATGAAAATTTACTGACTGTTCATATAATTTAACTGACAAAATCAAGGTTTTCGGCAACATCAGTTACATTGTGTGTAATTTATGGAAAGAGTAATCCGCTATTCATTCAAGGAAATAATTCTGGATATTAGGAGAATCGTTGTATTATAATAGCTTGTATTCGTGTTATTGCTCAAGAAATGAAGTTTAAACATCACACGTTGACTTTTTAACTTATAAATAGATTTAAAAGGATACGAATAATTGGGCAAATTAACACTACAATTTAAGATAATTTGTGATTAATTGTAATATACGTTACATTTCGATAAATCGAATTTTCTTACCTGGAAGAAAATCCAATTAGATTGTTCTAAAAATGCTAAGATTTAATTGGTATTTATTTTCCAATTTATTTGTTAAGATTTTCAAACAAAATCCAAAGTCATCCTCTCCAGTGAATAATAAAAGCGCTCTGAATTTTAATACATTTGTATAAATACGAATTGTAACATTTAAGAGCAGGATACCAGAAAACGATATTTTAAAAAATTAAGCTTAATTATCAAAATCAGGTGCATAATTGTTGACAGCTGATGTTTCTGTCAAACCATATTATCTGAAGGATCTTTCTGATATAATTTGGAGTATTAATTTGCTGTATGTTTACACTTGTGTTAGAGGCATTCACAAAACCTAGAATTTGACATTCTACTTAATTCCAGATTCTTAAAAAGCTATCCCATGATCCAGTTGCGATAGCCATTCCATCTTCTGTGACGCCCAAACAACTCACTCGATTTTCATGTCCAGCCAATACTCCTGTAAGGGATAAATAATTTGAATTATTTACGTTTAATTATTGAAACATTTTAATTATTTGAAAAATAAATGTGAAAACGTTTATTTGAAAATTTATAATATTTAAAATTTTAAAAAATGATGAAAATTAAACTATGAACTTTAATATCTAAAATTATGGGTAAATAAATTAAAGGGTATCAAAATATGAGGTTAATAATAAATCAAAAATAATAATACAAGTAATAAACAAAAGAAATTAATTCTTATTTATTGATATTAGTGATAATATTATTATCACTAATTATTATAATATTATTAGTGAGAATTTAAAGACTAAATTTTTAAAATTCTGTAAAAAATTTAATATTTAGTAAATTAGTAAAATTTAGTAATTCAGTAAATTTTTAAGCAAAATTTTCAAAATTTTCAAAATATTTTTGGTGACCCTTGTTATTAAGACTTCTATCATCAGGTTAATTTATATTTTCCGGTAAAATATAAAAATAAAATAATATTTAGCCTTATGGTGATAACGGGAGTCACCCAAAATTTGTTGCAAATTTGGTTCAAATATTTTGACAGTCTCCAAATTCTAACTTCTATTCTTTGTTTAAAAATAGAAGTTAGAATTTTCGTTGAAAACGTACTGAAGAAGAACAACTAAACTACAAATATACCACCAAACAAATTTAATCACTTAATAAATCAGAAATTAATGAATACATTTACTATCTCGTTAAATTTAGAATTCGACAGTTTAAAGAATGAATTTAAATAATTTGTATAAAAGTTGTATTCTATTTTATATTTTTATCCAGTGTAATGTACCAACATCACAAAGAATTACAATGTTCTAAATCATAGAGTTTTATAAAATACTTAGATTTTTCATATATTTTAATAAAATACTTTATATCTTAGTAAAAACAGTTAATATTTTATCAAAACACCTTTAATATTTTATAGCTTAACAGACCCACAAAACCTGCCCAACGCATATTACCGAATGATTTGTGTAATAAATCATTTAGTTTGATAACAGTGGTCTTAATCGATTTAATATTTAAAATAAAAATTGGAATTTTATTTTTAAAATAAATTTTTACATTAAAAAATTAGATTTTGTTGGCAGCAAGGATGCTAAGCAGACTGTTTTTGACGTTCAATTAATAATTTAATGATGATAAGAAATACACAAACGAAAATTTTAATGTCTATTTGGGCTACTTAACTCAGTATTTTGCATGCAAGATACGAGCATTTTAATTGAAAATGTTTCCACATTCGCAATATTGAATCAGAGAATGCATGTATTTTTTGTCATTGGGATAATGATATATTTGATAAATTTTTGATAATAAAATTTATTTGATAATGAAATATTTGATAATATTTATATATTTTAGAATCTATTTGGGCTAGCTGTTATAATGACATTCATGCATGGATAACCAAATTAAGCATTTGATAACCTGCCAAATTTTAGTGGGCTCTTCATAATCTAATATTTGTAAAAATACACTCAACTTACAATACACTAGAAACACATTCGCTGAAATTCATGATTTTTATAACTAAAAAAAGTTATTTTGAAAATTAAAAATTTTATATCAAGTAAGAAATGAATGATCCTCCTCTGCATCCAGTAGTGAGAGTATCTAGCACTAATGAGTCAAAATAATGACGAAACGGTACCTAGTATCGTTTTGTCGATTCTTTCGTGGCTGCCACATTATAAAAATAAGAAATGAATATTCGTTATAAATACAGATAATTTATTTTTCGCATTACATCAGTACTGCTATAATTGGTATATTGATATCCTTTTTCATTAAATAATTTTATTAAGGTACAAGATGGATTTTTATATTTATCCAAATGGAAAAATGCCTTATTCTGTTTTGTTCCCTAACTTAAATAATGGCATAAGTTAGGAAAAAGTTGGCATAAAATGTTAAAGCCCAAAGTGCTGCTCTTTAATACAACAAACTGGTTCTGATTTATTTATTTTGAAAATTCTTAATTTTAAAAGTTTTTTTTTAATTTCGATACTTTTAGTCTTTACTCTGAATGTTTCATGAATTTCGATACTTTTAGATTATTTTATAGTACCATTTAACTTTCAATTATATAACTATTAAATAATTATTAATTTATTTAACGTTATAATTATTAAATTATAAACACTTAATGCGTACTGATTTAATATTTATGTAAAACATGATCTGCTATCAAGTCATAAAAGGTTTACGTAATATTCAAATTTGTTAACATAACATAAAATAGCGATTTCTGAGTCGAAATTTAATTAAGAAACTCAAATTTAAGCAAATTAATGTTTTACTTATTATCAAGCTTGAAAACAGAATTAAAGAGATTATTTTTAACATTCATGTGCACTTCGTTAAGAAAGCATTATATCTAATTTTTCTCACCTGCTCGTTCAAGTCTTAAAGTATCCCAGACATTGCAATTGAAATCATCATAACCGGCGAGCAGAAGGCGGCCACTTTTCGAAAAGGCAACTGAAGTAATGCCACAAATTATGTTATCATGGGAATACATCCCTATTTCCTGATCAGCACGTATGTCAAATAGCCTGCAAGTAGCATCATCTGACCCAGTTGCAAATGAAAAACCATTTGGAAAAAACTACGACGTAACGCAAAAGCAATCTTTGAGAAGCAAAAATTAAGAAAAGTATAATGTACATACAGTTACTGCATTAATATCAGATTCATGGCCAGGAAAGGTCTGTCTGCACATTCCATCTCGTATATCCCATAACTAAATGATAGTTTTTAAAAAGTCAGTTTTGCTGTATATACCTTTGCAGAAGCGTCACATGCTCCAGAGACAAAAGTGCTGTTATCAGGTGAAATCGAAAGAAACATTACATCGCCAGTGTGACCGGTAAAGCTAATTGTTTGTTGCCCTGTTTCTATATCCCACAATCCGCTGAAAATAAAACTGCCATAATGAGACACAAAATTAAAAATCTTAACGTTATTTATACCGAAAAATGTTTGTCTTAAAAACATATATCCGCAAGTCAAATCAGCTAACTGAGTCTACGTATTTAATATAATTATAAAATAAACAAAGCATAATAATAATGCTAAATCAAAATTTAACAATTAAATAATAAAATTAATAATTGTTTTTTGATTTTCTGTAATTTAAATCTAGTTAAAATAAATGATCTAGTTAAATCCGATGACATACGGAATATGCAAAACTGCTTGTTCAAAGAGTTGCAAAAACTTAACGAGAATCAGCTAAGTCTACGTATTTAATATAATTATAAAATAGACAAAACATAATAATGCTAAATCAAAATTTAATAATTAAATAATAAAATAAATAATTGTTTTTAGATTTTCTATAATTTAAATCAAGTTAAAATAAACAATTGAAATTTAAAATAAAAGTCGATTTTATGAATTGACTAATAAATAACAGACGTTGTATCAGAATAAGAATTAGAGGTCATCAGGAGGAACTGCTATGCAATCAGGTTTCGGCCCCTAACTCCTCTACCCAACATAGCAGCGGGGCCAAATACATGCTAATGATGTATTTCCTATGAAATAACTATCTAGTATCTTATTCTAATGCAAAGTATATTATTTATTATCCATCCATAAAAATTTGCCACTTAAGAGTTTAAATTTATTCTTTATATTATTGTGTTGATTTATATATTTTACTATTTTCTGCTTGATGTTATTTTTATAGTAACCTAGTTTAAAATATGTATCTATTAAATTATTTAAATGATTTTGAAGAAAGCCAATATCATTACATATTGTTGCAATTCTTAAAATTTCATTATTTAATGTATTATATTTTATATAATATAAATTTGTGAACAAATTTATCCAGGTAGCCTCGTTCATAATAAAACTAATATTAATGATAAAGAAGGTATATATCTAGATATAAACATTAAATAAACATCAATATAAACTGTTATTAATTAATATCATAAAGATTACATTTTTAAATTTACAAGAAACATTTTACAAAAAATAAATTAATAGAAGCCTTAAATATTTCGATTTAATAAAATTGAATTATTATAAGTCTTAAATATAGTAGCCCAATTATAGCTGACTTATTTTTAAGCTTTACAGAATATGAATTTGTTCATAACTGTGTAAAAAATAAATCTAAATTATATAAAGATATGAAATATATGTTTTGATATATTGATGATATATGTGTATTTAATTCTAATAATTTTTATTCAATTAGTGAACAAATTTATCCAGAAAGCCTTATTCTTAACAAAACCAATATTAATGATAAAGAAGGTGTATATCTAGATATGAACATTAAATTAACATTAACTAAAACTACTATTAATTTATATCGTAAAGATGACATATTTAAATTTACAAGAAACATATTTTTGCATGAGCATTCATGCATACCATATAATATAAAATATAATACATAAAATAATGATAAAACTTCATTAAATAATGAAATTTTAAGAATTACAATAATATATAATAATGTTGACTTTAAAATCATTTAAACAATCCAATGTATACATATTCTACACTAGTTACTATAGCAATACAATGGTTACTGTAAAACTTGGTTACTGTAAAAATACAATCAAACAGAAAATAGTAAAATATCCAAATCAACAAAATATTATTATAAATAAATGTAAACTCTTAGGCGAAAATTTTGTATGAACGAATAATAATATACTTTGTATTAGGATATGATCCTGGATAATAAATTTAATTAAAAGAAATATGTCATTAGCATGTATTTGGCGACGCTGTTATGTTATGTTACAGAATAGGTACCAAAACATGAAAATATAGAAGTTCCTCCTGATGATCTCTAATCCTTATTCTGATACAACATTTGTTATGTATTAGTCAATTTATAAAAATGACTTTGATTTTAAATTTCAATTTTTTATTTTAACTTGATATAAATTATAAAAAACTTAAAAATAATATCTTTGAATAATAAGAGAAAAATTTCTATGAACAGTAAACAATATGCTTTGTATTAGAATTTGATACACTAAAGAATCAAATTTCATCAGAGGAAATACGTCATTAACATGCATTTGACCCCGCTGGTATATTGGGTTGAGGAATATGAGTCGAAACCTGATAACATAGCAGTTCCTCCTGATAACGTCTAATCCTTATTTTGATACAACAACTGTTATTTATTATTCAATTTATAAAAATTAAATTTTATTTTATATTTCAATGTTTTATTTAAACTTGATATAAATTATCTAAAATCTTATTTATAATTATTTATTTTTTAATTATTTTAATTTTATTTGTCATTATTTTTAATTTATAAATAATTTAAAATACGTAGACTCAGAAAAACGTTCTATAAAAATTTTCCGTTCAATAATATTTTGTTTATTTATATATTTTACCATTTTCTGTTTGATTTATTTATTGTATTGTAATGATTCTGTATTGCCGTTGTTCGAAATTACACTTTAAAATTGGTTCAACCCACGTAGGTGCAACTATAGTAACGAGAGATGTACGACTAAGTATTATGGAAAATAAAGGGGAACGTCTTATCACATGATAAAGGAAGTTTTACAATGTCGAACTGCAGTGATTAAGTGTAGAAAAGGAAGAAATTTATTAATGAAATTTTGGTTTTACTTATTTTGAGTAAATAAACTAAATTTTATATATTCTGTAATATTATGCGTTTATAATTTAATGGTTTATTACTTACATAATAATATATTTCATTACAATCTAAATATGTTATCCCAATCAAACTACTTTATATTTCCTGTCATTTAAAACACCGTTTAACGTTTCCTGCATTCAAACATTAATCTTAAAACCTTAAAGGCAATAAGTTAATTATATTAATAGCGAAATAGACAAAGCATTAATGCGGCCACCAATTCCTTACCAAGTCATGTCACCTGAACTTGTGACAATTTGATTGTCATTTATAAATCGACAACAACTTAAATAGCCAGTGTGACCAGGCAATTCACGGCTTACTCGAACATTGCCTTCCTTCGTCTTTAGGCTGTATATAGAACAAATGTTATCCAGACCACCACACGCAACAAAATTTCCTGAAGGTGCATATGCACAAGTCATTACCCAACTTGACCGTAAAGGTATGGCATGAACCTATAAAAAGGGAAAATTATCATTCCTTTATAGGTTTTGTTATTTATTAGACATTTGTAAAAATATAAATCATTCAAACCGCTAAATTACATCGAAATAAGTAAAGTTTGTCGATAATAAAAAAGTTAATTCTTAATAAAAACCAAATTGTCATGCATTTTAATTACATTTTAATTACATTTTAATTACGCGCAGTGATGAGCAATTTTGTAAAAGCAAAATAAGAATAACCTTTAACCTCTATGACGTGGTAGGTGTCCACGGTAATTTATTATAATAATAAATAATAATAATGTATAATATCATTATTAGAAATTGCATTTAATAAAAGAAAAAAATTATTAATTATAATTATTGTATATATTATTATGTTAATTTTATATTATATTAATATAATATTATAAAAATATAAATAAATTATTATTAATTATATAAAATTATATATATTAATATAAATTATTATATTAAATTATATTAATATATTTAATATCAAATACAGTATTAAGTAATTGTAAAATCAAGTATTACGTAAAGTATTAAAGCAACATTAAGAAAAATAAATCGTTTTTATGAACGCCAGACGAGAACAACTCATTTGCAGCGCAATTTTAAGTTATGTGCTATTAAGTTTCAAAATCATCACAATTGAAATTTTGTTTTAATTTTATCAACGATTTTTTAGCTAACACCGAACATTCAAATACAGAGATAAAAACCGCCACAATAAAGCACACATAGTGATGAGATTGTACATGCGTAAGATAAAACTTTTTGTGAAATTGTCTATAAGCTGGTGAACTGTACAGTTGCAGATCCAAATCGTTTACCTTTTATAGGTATCCTTTCTTGTTTTGAATGAACTGAACAGTCCCTGAAGATATACTCAAGGTACACGTTTGCCGAACTAAAACATCCATTGATTCATCTTGCAGTTAAAAAGATTAAAATTATTTAATTCATATTATTTAAGAGGGTGACCCCAGAATAAGGATTCTTAAGATTTCTTTGTCACATTTTTAACATTTTGTGACACGTACAAGATAGTCTTTCTTATTTTGAATTAAATTAATTGTCTCTTAAGCTCCTACCATATTTCTCAAATACTCTGAGCGTAACTTAACGCTAGATATAACATGAACCGCAGTGGTCGAGCATTTGACAAAATTGGTAGTAGAATGGCATTCAAAAGAAACTTAATTGGCTAAGTTTCTATGACAATTTTATCTACTTTAAAATACCATATGGTAAAATACCATATACTCGTCAATAGAACTCCATATGCATTAGTATCTCAACACTCATAATAAAATTTTGTCATATTTACCACACCAAGGAGATTATCTGAACAGAACAGTGGTTGCGTTTTAGTCTAATTTAAAATCACTTGCTTAAATAACGATTAACTAATTTTAGTTTATAAAATTAACTATACTATACTCTTGCTAATAATTAGAGGTTCTTAGTTTGACCAGATTGTGGAAAGAGTATTTGACAAAATTGGTGGTAGAATGACATGAAAATTACGAAGGACACATTCAAAAGAAACTTAATTGGCGAAGACTTAACTGGCTAAGTTTCTATGACAATTTCTTCACATTTACTTTAAAATACCATATGGTAAAATACCATATACTCGTCAATAGAACGCCACATGCAATACTAAACACTCATAATAAAATTTTGTCATATTTACCACGCCAAGGAGATTATCTGAACAGAACATTTTTTGCGTTTTAGTCTAATTTAAAATCACTTGCTTAAATAACGATTAACTAATTTTATTTAGTTTATAAAATTAACTATACTCTTGCTAATAAATATATGAATTTGTGAATTTATTTCAAAATCCCAAAGTAGTAGAATCTGTGTATCAACAATCAAACTTTTCTTTGTCTACATCGTCGTTAATAATAAAAAAATTAGCTTTAAATTAAGGCTTTATTATAAAACCGCATTTAAGTAGTTACCTTTAATAATTATTAATTAACTTGTTTTTATCACTTCATCGAACAATTGCACAAAATAATTCTACACTAATTACTTTAATTAACCCAAACTTTATTAATCAATTATTAATTATTACTATTCATATCTCATCATCGAAAAATTAAAAACAAAATAATTTTATTCCCAAATAAACAAGTATCCAGACAAACTTCATTATCTTTAATTACTACATGAGAGAAATATTTATTTATCAAGCAATGTGCCACGTGCAAAGGAGAAATATATTACAGTCTCTACTAGTATGAATTAACGGGAAAGAGAAAAGAGGATTACAAGCTAAAAAATCTAAATTCAATGAACTTGAAATGCATGTAAATTAATATCACCGATTTATTTCATCAATTGACTTTAAGCTGAATCGTGAATGAATTTGTATGTGTAATAATTATTCGCAAGGTTGTTGGCAAAATCGATATCAGCAGTTAGCATCTTTGATATGGCATGGAATGGAATTTTCACAGATCTTATTGTGGTAGCAATATATCGACAAGCGAAAATCAAAAGATGTTTAAGATAACATTAATAGTTGCAGTATCGCAGGAGTTTGCGTATATTCCGAATTAACCTTGGTAATTTTATCGCCCCATCTTGAAATATGGTTAAGGGATGCGAACGTACTTGGAATATCAAATTCAAACATAAGTTCCTGGCATAATGAGAGTTCGTTTAAGATACGAGCTAAAATTGAGGAAGATGTTTTCTGCGAAAGACAAAGAAACTTCTTCAAATATGTTCATTTAATTTTATCGATTGCAATCAAATTACTTTATATGAGGTCCTGCCACAATACCTTCAATCCACAAGTGACAATTGAAGCAAACACTATTCTAAAATACTTTAATGTTGTGGCGAAATATGCTTTATCAGAAATGAAACTTTATGTAAGCGTTGAGCTATTTTGCACGAGATTTGTTCGTAATGGTGTGTGATTGAGATTCTTTTAGTTGACGTGTGTCAAGTTTCCAAGTCAGCAATGCCGCTACCGACAAAATCTCTCAAAATATTATTGTTCGTTTCCTTTAACGCTTTAATCGCGGGGGAAAGACGCTGCTTATGTCGAAATATTCTTATTTAGCATGGATTTAAATGTACTTCGACAATGTAACGCTTTTAACAGTCATTTAACCTCCAGAATTGACGGATCGTTATATTTATTGATGGCAACGTTTTCAAAACTGAGTAGCACACGCATTAATCAAAGAGGAACAAATATATTGATAACTTAATTACTTGATAAACTTTAAACTTTATTACCATTTGAAAGTGTGATTTTATCAACGATGGCTTTTAATAATTTCACAAAATAATTTTATTCCCAAGTAAACAAATATCAAGATAAACTTTAAATATTTACCTTGTTTGTTGTATAAGAATCCCAAACTATGAGTTTTCCATCTTGCGATGCAGAAACCAAATTTCGAGAACTAAATTAATACATGTTGTAAATAGATGATGAAGACAACATTATACCTAGATTCACGTCCCCAATGCATTGCATATATTTTTGCTAAGTGACCCCTAAGAGTTCTTCTTGTACGCATTTGAATTCTACCAATCGGTTCAACATTGGCAGCAACTTGTAACATGGTTGCATCACATGCAGCTTTCCTTGCATCCTGTTTAAATTTGGATTAAAAATTGTGCGTAAAATTTTAGTTTGCTAATAAAAAATGTTACTCGACCAATTTTCATTTGCTTTAAACGTAACGTTAATTTAAAATGATAAATTCATATTAAATACAAAATATTTGATAAATACTATAAGATTTGAATTTATATATAGATAAAGTATATTTAAATTCACGTTGAAAATGTGAATTATAATGTGATAGCATCCACATAATATCAGTAGATTACAAATAAAAGTAAGATGTATTCGTAGGTATGTTCAGTTTATGGCAAATCCCTGACCGAGATTTAAACAAAGGTCTGCTTAGTTTAGTCAAAAACTACCTGTTATAGAACATCTAAAAATATTGAAGTGTAAATACTCAATATTGTTAGTTTTGAAGATATTTGAGTCATATATTTCCTCTAATTTAGTAAATGTTAATTTATAGGAACAAAGGAAAACCAAAGACCAAAGGATTATTCAATATTTCAATGGCAACTGTCATAATCAGGAAAAACATTTTACATTTTTGTTCATTAAAATAATATAACTGTAAAGTTTTTTCTTTTCCTGATGTTGGCAGTTGCCTCTTAAATATTGAATAATCCTTTGGTCTTTAATTTTCCTTTGTTCCTATAAATTAATATATAACTATCAAATGATGATTTATTAATTTTTGTTACAAAAAATGATTGGTAAAAATAAACGATTACCCTTATACAAGCTGATTATATCGTTTCAACATATGTTGTAAGTGATATTCTTATATTATGAATAGTGTACCTGTTTACCCAAATTAGATCATAAAAAATAGCGTTCAAAAATGAAAATTCGAACTGTTTCTCAATTAGTTTATAATAATTATTTTTTTAGTTTTTATCATTTGCTTCTATTTTTATATATTTTAACAAACGAATTCATGTTTTTAAATATGGCAGGATTTGTTTTAATTGAACCTGTAGTTTACATTTTCGTCTATTATGTTGTTTTAAACTGCCTTTAGTTGTATTAAACTATTTATTTTTCTACTTTTAATTTAAGAGATTGTAAATATCATTAAAATTCGAACATAAATTTTATTTTATTTAATTAAGGAAATTAGAAAGATTTTTGATCCTGATTTTTGATTAACAATATGTTGACTAAGCAAATTAACAATTTGTTTATGTTCTTATGGGTGATAATGTTGATGTTCTGTTTTGCTTCTTATGTGATGTTTTTACTGTTTGGTCGCTTTCTTTTGTTTTCATTTTTTCCTAATGTTATCCGTTTTGTAGCGAGACACAACATATAAATACATGTTTATATTATTTTAATATACAAAAATGTAAAATGTTTTCCTGATTATGGCGGTTGAAATTGAAATATTGAATAATCCTTTGGTCTTTGGTTTTCCTTTGTTCCTATAAATTGACAATTGTTATTTTTATTTATAATTTGTTAATTTCAATTATAAATAGCCTCTTAAAAATAGTATTATAACTAAATAGTAGTATAACAAAGTAATTCTGCCAATGAGCTACATTAGGCAAGCAATGAACATGGAATATTTGCCTTTCCATAACATTTAGCTATTTTGTCGATTAATAAATTTTTATTTATTTATTATTGATAAGATGATATTATTAAAGTAAATAATCTGATATGCATCATTAGTAGTTTAATTTCATTATATACTAAATTTGCTTTGACGATACAATTATCATTTAAACCGATTGATCAATGAACTATTAAAAATATTAATGATTAATGCTAATGATAATTATTATTCATATAATATTTATTATAATATTATTTATTGATTATAATATTAATTATATTATAAATTGTGATTATTATCTATTTCTTTTTATGAAAATTTACTGCAATTGAAAAGCACTTACCCGAATCTGATTTTTAAGAGATTCTGCCTCTTGGCGAATTGCTTCGGCCTCATTCATCTTATGAAACTAGTATTTTAATTTACAACGGCAATTAAATGCAACCAAGAGATACGTGTTTCCTAAATATTTGTATTTTTTTCTCATAAAATACATTCAAGTTTTTTAAATAATTAAAAAACAACAAAAATAATTAGCTTTTAAAATGTAGCCAAACGAATCCAATTAAAGTAAGTTTAGTGCATAAACAATATGTTTATGCACTAAAATATGCTTATAATTACTTAACACTTTGTACATCAAAGCGTACTACAGAATATGTACAGATTAGTACAAATTTGATAATTGATCTAGTTTGTTTTTTCTATCCCGAATTCCGAAATTTATATGCTAAAATTCAAATTTCCTAATTTATGGCAAATGTACTAACTGTATCGAAGTTTAGTATAAAAAAAGTTTAGTTTAAAAAAAAGTTTGAGATAAAATAACATACAATATATATTATCAGAAACAAAACGTACAATTTGTTTATTCTATGGCTTAATTATACTAACTCATCAAATTACAATTGTATACAATAAAATAACATACAACAGTTACAAACTTACCTTGGCAATTACAAACTTACTTACAATGTTACCAAACACAATGGCGTACGATGGGCAAGATCAAAATGATATTATCAGAGGTAGGCGGCCATGTCGCATCTGCCAGAGGGACATCGTTTTGACAACTAATGGATGCTTCCGCTTTCATAAGTTCAGAGGTTCTAGGTGTGCAGGTTCGGGCGAGGGTTTTGGCTGTTTCAACCATGCGTCCAAGGTGCAGCCAAATGAGGCCACGACAGAAGTCATAACTCCAACATTGGCAATTCCAAGCGCTAGAGTCGACGCTTCGAACCGTCTATCATGTCTTCAATCATGTTGGCGCAGAGAATCAACAACAGTCATACGCATTCCGTACAAAGCACGTGTTCTAGCAGCCACCTACTTCTGTGACAGTATCAAACATGCACTGCAGATCGGAGATGTCAGTTCATGGACAAAGCTGCTGCTCTTCGCAAAATCGTGCTTCAGTGGCCCAATGCCCACAATATGCAAAGGTCGATATAAGCTCGAGAAGCACATTTGCGACTCAATAAGAGCCTACGCGACAACCGCCTCAACGGATGTGCCATCCATGATACAAACGCCACACAAATATGCAAACCGTAAACTAAACGGCAATTCAGAAATTGCTTGTATCAACCTGGCCAAGCATGGGAATTACGGTAAAGCACTCCAGCGTTTGGTTTCAGGAGGAATAGTCAGCCCATCTACACAAGCACGGACAGCGCTGCAAATACTACATCCCCTTACATACAGCATCTGGCGGGATCAGCAACTATCCTCACCTAATCTTATAGAACGACTTTCAAACAATCCGATTTCGTCTATATCTGTAGGCCGCGAGACCGTCATTACCGCGGTCAACTCTTTTCCTTCAGCATCGGGACCAGGTTGCCTGGGGCTAAGACCGGAGCATCTCCAGGACATGTTACGAGCAAATAGCGGCGGTTCGCTAGCAGAAAACCTGACGCACCTTGTCAACCACCTTCTGGCGGGACTAGCACCCTCTGAAGTGGCGCCTTACATAGCCGGCGCGAACTTGATCGCACTTCCCAAAAAGGACGGGGGTATCAGACCAATTGCCGTTGGCGAAACTCTACGCCGTCTGTGCTCGAAATGCATATGTCTCCAACTCCGCAAACGTTTCGCTGGTCTACTACAACCAACACAACTAGGAGTAGCAACCCCTAACGCAGTGGAAAGGATCGTTCACAACATCCGACGAATCCACGAACTTCACGCCAACGACAACAACTGGGCCTGGGCAAAGATCGATCTTTCAAACGCCTTCAACTCATTGTCCAGAGCGCACTTACGAGCAACTGTCCGAGAGAACGTCCCAGAGATCTTGCCATGGTTTGACTTTTCATACAAGTGCAAGGCACCCCTTCGTTTTGGCCCGCAGGACCCTCTCAATTCATGTGAAGGAGTCCAGCAGGGTGATCCATTGGGCCCGTTCCTCTTCGCGTTGGCCATTAAGAAAACGATTGAACACGTTTCTCATATCCCTGGAATAAACCTCAACATGTGGTACCTGGACGATGGCATAGTCGGCGGGACGCCTTCGGCAATCGCATCCGCACTCGGCTGGCTAGACACGAGTTTCAAGGCGATTAAATTGCAGCTAAATTGGCGAAAGACAGAGGTCATCGGCACACCTGAAGCCGTTAGCTCTTGCTTGGCCCTACTATCCGAGGTGGTTTCGGAGAACACCTCTGGAAACATGCACTTGTTAGGCATACCCATCGGTGACGAGTCCTTCATAGAAACCCACCTGACAAACGAAATTCTGCCACCGCTAATCCAGACAATTGAAGCAGTAGCCAAGCTGCCAGACCCTCAAGTCGGATACCTCCTACTCAAACACTGCGCTTCCTCGTCCAGGATAAACCACCTTCTCCGTTCAGTTGATCCAAGGATTACAAAAACGTTTTGTCAGTCATTCGACAGACAAATCGCCAGCGCCTTTCAGAAAATATGCGCGTGTCAACTACACGAAGCAGCAAAATCACAGATGACACTCCCAATCCGTCTGGGAGGATTTGGCCTAAGATGCAATGCGGCGCATGTCCAGAGCGCATTTATACATAGCGTGATGCAGGTAGGAGAAGAATACAGTCTGGATCCTACACTTTTTCCTGGCTATTCAGAGGCATTAGCCACCCTTAGAACTACAATGGGATCTCACTTCATACCGTCTACGGATGGCGGTCAATCATCAACCTCACGCCTGATTGAAAATCTCGCCTCGACACAGCTTATACAATCAGCTAGCGAAATGGATCGTGCCCGACTACATGCAGTGTCGTGTCCAAAAGCTGGGGCTTGGCTTAACGCTGTACCAAATGCGGCATCTGGAACGGAATTAACACCCCCACAGTTCTGTATTCTAGTCCGCATGTGGCTTGGAATTCCTTTACACGAAAGGAATTATAGATGCGGCCGCTGCATGCGCATAGCTGATAAGGAAGGCATACACTCGCTAACATGCCAATACGGGGGTTATCAAGGACTGCGGCATAATGCTATTCGTGACGTGGTATTCGCAGCCGCACAATCTGCCCGGATGGATGTAGCTCTGGAAGTGCGAGGTATTATCCCGGACCTACGTGAACGGCCGGCAGACATCCTATTTTATGGGGATCCTCCCCATGCAATCGACTTTGCAGTCACTCACCCCCAACAGACGGCATACCGTCGCTCAGCTGCTAACGCAAAGCTCGCCGCCGCTACGTCGTATGCGATTAATGTTAAAGACCGAAAGTACAAGAGCAGGGTCGAAGCAGCGGGGTATATATTCTCAGCCGCTGTAGTGGAGTCGTTTGGGGGATGGAATGAAGAGGGAAACAGGGTCATCAAACGGGTTGCAAATAACATGAGCCGGACAAGCGGAGTCACTTACGCCGTGACGATCACGCATTTATACCAGCGCATCTCTATTGCAATAATGAGAGGCAACGCCAAAGCAATGCTAGCGTCACTTGATCAGATCCCAATATCCACATTTGATGGTGGACACCAGGAAACAGGTGAACCCGGGAAACGCCTCTTCGAGCCAGACACTTGTGCTTTGAGCCGAACTCGTGATGTGATAAGACTACCCTGTATGACTAGACGTTGTGATACATATAACTCCAGATCAATTGAAACTGAGTATAATGCTGTGAGCGCCACTTCTACGATAGTCGCAGATAATGAACCGATAAACAAGCATGCATCTCAATGTAACGATGACATTCCTGCCAATATCACTAAGCACGATACTCCATTCGATGCTACTAATGATGTTTTTCAGCATCATCATTCCCAGCTTAATGTAGACGATAATGACGATACTGATGTAGCCAAATCTCTTACCAAAGTTAGAAAGCAATCGTCGGACTACGGTCAAACAGATTTCGAAAAAGAAATGATATTTACTTATTGTGCAACTACAACTGATGCTGAAAGTCATCTATTGATGTCTGCTAATTCACCGACAGGACAAGTTACCGATCAAATAAATAAGATCCAACAACTTGGTGAGCTGCATCAGAGTTCAATGCATCCCTTAGCTAGTAATGATATGCAAATAAATAATAATCAAATGAACGAATACAATAATCTAATTTGTTGTCCAATCAAGGATAATGATAACTTGACGATAAAATTAAAAGGATCATCTCAACAGGGATTGGAGTTTGAATCGTCATCATTTATACTTAACAGCAATTCAACAATACCAATGATGTCATTTACATCATATGATCCTAAATATGGGCTTGATTGCAATCCATCGAATGAATTTGCAAAATTTGCTTCTGGTTCTATCAACGAACCCGGTGCCGACGAATCTGCTGCGCCTTTCTTTGTATCATCGAGTAGTAACCAAGAAGAAACTATGATTGACAATGGTAAAACCGGAATTTCCACGATGAATTGCAGCCAATCTAGTGTTGCCGATCATACACCCGACAATTGTAATGATCATCTCAACCAGATCATTCATCAGTTACTCAACATGTGTGATGATCTTATACTACCCGACAATGTTGTTGATGTTCAAGGTGTTGAGCATGATCAACATGACGACGCACCAGCGGCAGTACAAATGATAGTGACAACAAATACCACCAATCACTTAATTACGAATAAAAGTAGTAATATCGCATCAATTTTGAAGAGTTGCTCAAACATGGTTCGAAGAAATAACGAATTCATTACAACCGCCACCACCGCGGCCGCGAATACATCAACCGAATCGGAAGATAAGCGTCACAGCAACGCTCATGGATCGCATGAACATGATAGCGAAGAATATCAGCGATCACAAAGAAATAACTCTAAAAAGTACAGTAATAAGCCGGAGCTTACAAAATCCTTGCCGATCGGTGAGAATTTAGAATCTGATCATTCATTATACTTACTCTAACTTGTTTAGTGGTTTACTTATGTGAACCATGATTACATCATATCATTATAATCGGTAATATTTCAGTTTTAGAGTATACTATTTATTAATTACTTATTATTCAGAATTTCAATTCACTCCTTTCAAATTTATTTTTATAAATTACATTATAAATTCCAGGAGTGATACTATTAACATTCTAAGTATATCTTTATCATTAACTTAGTCATTTATGAAATTAATGAATATTTCATGGAAATATATATAATATATATAAATATATATTTATAAATATTTATATATATTTTATATATATTTAATATATTATATTTATTTATTATATATAATAAATATATTTTACATTATATATAATATATACATATATATTATATATGTATAATATATTTTAATTCTTCCAGATTGATTCTTGTAATTTTCAACATTGCGATTTTGGCTTCATTATTTTCATTTGTCTAATGACGCTGAACAATTAAGATAATGCTTTAATAAGATTAATTTTTAAATAAATTTCGTGTCATTAATTGAACACTTTAATTGAATACTCGTTTACGAGTTTGCAAATAAGAATGTGTATTTTCTGCTGTTTTAATATGATATATGAATTATATCTTATCATTTAAGATTAATAAGAACTATCAGAATAATTAATAATTTAATTAGTTTTAATTAAAAAAATTAATTTAAAATATAATTTTGAATATCGTTCAAAACCATCATATGTGGTCCAAATTATTTAGATAAAAAGATATTTATTAAATAATTAAAACAGCAAGACTTTCTTGCTGTTCTAAACATATTTAATAATTAATAAAAATAAGAAAACGAATATCCGTTGCCTGAGTATATATATTTCATGTAACATTATTATTGTGCACATCAATAATTACTCATTATAATTACACGAACATTAATATTCGTGTCTAAATTTCAGTGTCAATTTTCTACATGCAAGTAGAAAATTTTTCAATTTTTAGTGTTTTCTGGAACTCTTCTTGCTATAAGAAAGAAGAAAGCCTATGACCGTAAAATTTTAAAATAAATTAGCAATTTTTGTATTCTTGTTGGCCGTGATTACGTTATTTTATGTACAATATTCAAATTGAAGAAAAATACTATATCAAGCTTTTCAAATTACGTTTAAAAATCATTAGAGATAATACAATGTATTTTTGTTTACAACTCACTCAACCGTAGAACAAAGAGTATTGAATGATCCAAATATCAAAATAAGGTAATATATCAAAGGGACGATACTTTCAACAATATGATATCACCAGCGGTCCTTCAAATCAACAAACTTTTATGCTAGAAGTTAGTACAAATGAGGGCTATGTAAAAATATTCTTGAATCACTGATTTAAACTAGTGATCATTTATTGATAACATACAATTCTTGAAGGATACTTTGTCTGAAATGTAAAATATAATTAAAAATTAATTGGCTAGTTAAATAAATAATAATTTAAATGTTATTATTTTCGTCAAATAATTGGTGAACGAGGTTTATTTGAATTCATCAGAAACAGTGCGTTTATCATCATATATTTAATTGAAACGTGCAAAATAAATAAAATTCAGGTTAATTAACTTTAAAATTACCAGACCAGAAATGATTCGTGATTATAAGCGAAACAAATCCTTATAGATATACAATATGATAAACATTATAATATCTATTTAATATATAAAAATATATACAGTCTGATATGTATAAAGACAATATACGCAAAGTTCAAAATAAAAGCTTATTCTTAAAGTAAGATTGCTACATCTTATTGTCTTTATATTTATAGTTCAACTATAAAGAAACAAGATTGATAATTTTTAACAAAATAGAATTGTATAACATATTATATAATCATACTTCCATTATTTGGAGTTACATCGAACTCTGCGTTCATGATATAACTTGTTTCATTTTATCATTTTCCTCTTTATTTTTTATTCGACTAAAATTTTCACCAATAAAATGTTCACGAATAAAATAGACTCGAGACAAATACTCCTATGGATTGTGCTGCTGACAAACAGTTCAGCTTTTACTTTATATTATCAAATTATATTTTGTGGAACGAACTAAATAAAAATTTAGAACATTGGTTATATTGCACACTATATTATCCGTTATTCTCCATTAAACAATCTTTACTTACAAATACTCTCATTTTTTAAAACAGTCAAAGTAGCACACAAAACCGACATTTACAAGCAATATTTCTGCTCTGATACTTTCGTTTAATTCACAGCAAATATAATTTCTTTCGTGTATCAGTAATATCTTAGTCTCTTTTTAACAGCTAAAGAGCTTTTTAGCTGTGGTTTTGATTAAAAGACATTTTCTATTCAGCCAATATATTAATCATTAATGACAGGTTTTTATCTTAGCATAAGTAAATTATTTCACTATTAAATATTTATATTCAATTATAATATAACTTGCAATTACAAAATACTATACGATGCTTGTATTTGTATTGTGTCATTTGTATTTTCGAACCACAAGCATAAGAAATAAGTGATTAAATAATAAAGAAATATATTTAAGAAAGTGTCAATTATATTTCAGATCAAGCTGTAATAAATTGTCAAACTATGCTTCTTTAATAATTACATTTATGTTGTTATTAGAGACTCTTTAATTGTAGCTTGTTATACGCAAAGTTCAAAACAAAAGCTTATTCTTAAAGTAAGATTGCTACATCTTATTGTATTTCAGTTTTGACAATAAATTAATCTTATAATATATCAAAAGTAGATATCATACATATCAAATATGCATACGTAACTTTAAAACGTTATAATTAAGAAAATTAATTTGCTTTAACCACATTAAAGCAGATTTATTACTCATATTATGTCGTGCTCTGATTGAAAGGGTGCAATTTGTAATCGAATTGGATACAATGTTTTGAAAATGACACCTGATTTAAACTTCCAGTTCGAAATTTCACAAACAATTTCGCTAAGGCCGTTACAAGCCCGGCTGTAAAAAGAGGAGGACTAGTGTCAGGAAGGGTATCCGACTATAAAAATACCGCTCCAAACCGTTAACACGGTGAGTCGAAACCAAAAAGCAAACTCGGCTAGGGACTCCCCAGAAGCGGCGTGCAGAGACCTTGCTTGGTAATTGTTAAGAAGTCAAAGAACGAGCAAAAGTGAGAAATTGGAAACAGTAGCGGATGGAGTGCAGTGGAAGAGATTCATTATGTCATGCGACGCCGAATAAGGATAAGCATAAAGAAAGAAGAAGAAAGAAGTCCGAAATTTTAATTAGCACATTACTATTTTAAGTATCTAGCATGTCATAATATTCGATAAATAGGTATATAAAATAGTAGGGATTTATAATCCTCCATGTTGTATAGGTTAAATAAAAATTCTTAATTACAGTTGTAATTAGTAAAATAATTAGAATATACAATATAGATATAAATAAGAACAATATTAGTCACTTATGAGATTGTATATTGATCGAGATTAGTCATTTATAATCACTTATTATATTTGGGGTCTGGTAATTTTGAAGTTGACTATATGTCGTACGTTTCAATAAAATAGGATGTAGGTTACGATATTTTTAATTTATTTAGTAATCGAAATAATTAATAAATTCTTTAAATATCATAAACATATAGCTGTTATTTTCACGTTATTCAAATGAAAAATTGTATCTAATAATTGAAGTAACTTTGTTACTTCAATTATTCAATGATTTTTTTTCTCTTGGCAGTAAAAATGAAATAACCCAGTTATTTCAATATCATTTTAACACTTGATTTATTATCATGCAATTAATTCCGTACAAAACATCTATGCATCGAGAATCCAAATTCTCAATACTAAAAGTGAAGACTGAAATGATAGCCTATATTGAGATTTACACCACAATATACATGAAAAACCTATTTTCAATTTAATTAATTTTTCAATGAAACGTTGTTTATTAACATTTTATGAAAATTTAATATTTTGATAGTCATTTCATAATATTTTCAATAATTGAAAATTTAAATGTTATATTTTGTGAATTAAAATTAATAGAAACACCACAAACACAAAAACTACAATTTATTTGAAATTTTCAAATGCTCCTGCAATCATGTTTAGACCGTTTTATTAAAATAACAATTTGAACAAAATTTTAGCATTTCTTGATGCCTGAGCATTCAACATGAACAATGATAATTAAGCATTTTATTTTAAATTATTCAAAATCATTAAATAATCATAATTAATAAATAAATATAATAAATATCTAAATAAATATAATAAATATCTAAATAAATACGTATTAATATGTATATCCTTAATATGCAAATAATTTGTTTTACAGTTATCATATCATTTTTGGAGCAGAGTTAATTAATATTAATAATGTTAATTAACAGTCAATTAATTTCTAATAATGTTAAAGCAGAGTTAATTAATATTAATAATTAATGTGTTAATTATTAGAAATAGGTGATTTTGTAATAACAATTTACTCTAAACTTGTGTAAAGTTTCTAACTTATCGTAAATACCATTCATATTTACGATATATCGTAAAGATCACTTATAACTATTCAACTTTTATCATCATAAACACATAAGGCATCCAAGTAGACAATTTACAATTACGGACTGTATTAAACTAGATCAAAATTATAAAAACAGAGCAAAAGCTTAATATGAAATGTGGAAATTGACCAAGGTTTCTGCGGTCTTAGAATGACAGCATTTTGTATTAAGCGAACTTTTTCAAACAAACATGAAGTTTTAATGAATGTATGTAGAAAACAAAACCAAATTATTTGTGAACTAAGAAATCCCATGTCTCTATCTGATTTATCTAATTAATGCAACAATACGTTTACATGTCCATTTCCTATAGCAGTTTCTTTAGTGAAAAGAACGATAAATTTTGATTATTACGATAAAAATAAAAATAAGAAACCAACCCTTAAAATATTGGTTTACATAACCCCCACAATATATCAGGGTGATGTATCCGTCAGTAAATGTTTTTTTTCCAAATAAAAAATATCACCAAATACATACCGAGTATTCAATTAAAACATCAACGTTGGCTATATCAAAATAAGTAATCTGGGCGAATACTTTTCCGTAATTTTTCTTACATAGCTACAATACTGATGATCTATGTGCTATATTGCTTCACTCCACTCTACCAGAGCAATATATCTCGTTTTTAGCTTCTATCTAGCAGTAGCGATACTTCTGCTAGAGATCTCTGTGTATCTGTGACTTAATTGATTGCACATTCGTGCAATGCTGTTGTAAGTTTTTTACAGACAATAAAAGCAAAAAGAGCAATCCATACATCTCCAAATCCTTAGATCCTTCTGTAACCACATCTGTACATGATGTCGTAAAGTATGGAACAGGAAACTTCATTGGTGGTGAATCTGCTATTGCAGTAATGATGATGATCATCATGAGCGATGGTGTTTCAGATCGTCGCATGAACTTCTTTGGCTGCGGAGCAGTAATTGATTGATGAGCAGCAACAGAAAAAATGATCTAGCAAAAAATATATTACACACAGAGGTGATGTAACGTTAGTACGCAGAATTTAGAATTGAAGACACTATCTTCTTGAATGAAATTTGCTACGATATGTGCAGTGTTTTATTTTTCAGTTTCTTTTAATTAGTCCTCGAAGAAAAAATTAATTAGTTAAACACAGAGTTTAAGACTCTTGGAAGATAGTATTTGAAGCGCGGAAGCTATATAATAGAAGAATAATGTTGAAATTTGTCCTAATCTTTTCAAGTAAGCTGTTTCCCTCTAATTATCACTTCAAAATAAATTTAAATGGACTAAACTATATTTTAAACCGTCTTGAAATAAAAAGTTGAAATTAAGTTTGATTAAAATGAAATCAGTTCAAATAATAGTTCACATTATCTGGAATGTAAATTTATATAATTGATGGTTGCATCAATCATCTTTTATTTTTTAGTAAGGTGCCACTTTTAATAAAATAATATTTTAAGGTATTTTTAATTATCCCGCATTTTGTTCTAATTACGCGATGTTTAATTAATTAGCACATTGATCGTGTGATTATTACATTATAAGGAATATGATATGAATCTTTATAGCCTATAGTCTTTATAGATTAACTAGAATGCTATCAGATTTTGGCAAAAGTTCAATAACTTGGCATGTGACTTTTATATAAATGCCTGTACACAAATTACTTCCTGAAGTTTGTTTATTAAATACACATTTTATCCTATGATTTCTACTTGAAATAATTTTTCTGATTAATAGTTTCCATTTCATTTGACCATTTCGGTAGAACACTGCAACGATCGTATGCTACTATCAACTAATATATATTTTTAAAGTCTAATTAATATTTTTAAAGTCCTTATTTTCTTATAATTTATGCTTTACTTTAAATAATTTTTAATTTATATGTTGCCATCTTAGAATAAAATAATATTTGATTAAAATTTAGCTAAAAATTTTATTAAGTATTTTACCAATAAATACTTAGAATTTTGTAGTTAAAAAATGAAACTTATTTCTGAATTTTAAAAAATCTTCAAAACTTTTAATTATGTATTCCCCGCTATTAGATATCGAAATATACTAACGTTTAGAATTAATTAGAACTGATTATGTTATTAGTCAATTCATAATAATTAAATTTTATTTTAGATTTCAATTTTAAATTTTAACTTGAAATAAACTTTAACTTGAAATAAACTTTAAATTTTAACTTAAGCATAAATGAGTTATAAAATCTTATATAAAATTATTAAATTATCTACAATTAATTATTATTTAATTACTTATTATTTTATTCATCATTGTTTAATTTATAAATAATTTAATATACATAGACTCAGTTACCTGATCTGATATGCTTAAAGATTTAACTTAAAGTTATAAAGTTTAATAAGTCGCTTTTTATGATAAATGACTTAATTCAAAGAAGTTTGCCATCAAAGACTGGATTTTGAATAAAAATTCCAATAGATTAGGGATATGAGTTAACATTTTATAAGTTATCTATTGTTTAAAACTATTGACAATAAGTTATCTATTATGTAACAGATCATTTAAATTTGGCAAACAACGTTAATATTTCCCCGTATTAATCAACAAATGAACAAGTTACATTTGAAAGCTCGAATCGGCTGTAGGATATATAATTTCCACACTTTACAATTTTATCCTTTAACTTTATCTCGTTAAATTTAAATCGTATTAACTAATTTATATCAACACTATCGAGAGTCCATTTTGTTTCATATTTCCATAGTCCCTAACTAGGCACTACAAGCATTTTTAGAAATCAAGATGTTTGGTTAGCTGTTTAGTTGATTAAAAGACAAATTAGTTAAATTAATATTAATATTATATAATATTAATATTATTAATATTTTACAAGGAATGTAATTAGAAATAATTGAAGACCGAAATAATTAAAGATAATTAATTAGATAAAGATATCAATAAAGGTATAAATGACGTATGTAAACTTAAATTATATTCAATATATTAAATTAAAAGCATTATTTTAATTTTTCAATTAATTCGGATTAGTTCGTCTGAACTTTTGATATTTTTAATGTGAATAAGCACTAAAAACGTTTTTGAATTAGTTTCAAAAACGCTAAATATCAATATAAACTTTATTCCTGTTGAGTATAAAATTCTTGATAAATTCAAGAATATTCCCAAATTAATTAATTATTATTTTTATTGATATTATTAATATTATTTTTATTGTTTTTTAGGAATTTCCCTTTATTTTAGATAAATTCTATTTTATCAAGTTTTTCTTTATTTGATTTGTAAAATTGACATTGTCCAAATCGTTTATATCAAGGAACAATTTGTTGCTTACTTGAAATGGACAGCACAATTGCAGATATTTTTATATTTTTAAATATTTTTTATATTTCTAAACATTATTTAGAAATTCAATTATTTTATATGGAACCATTTACATTCAGATATTTCGAAATATCAAAAATTGTTTAAAATTATTATTTATTCATAATTTAAGCTTTAAATTTAAAATAACAAATGAATTAAAAACATTATTACTGTTTTCCTTGTTATTATTTTAAAATTAAATGTATTATTATAATAATAATTTATTAAAATATTAAAATTTATAAAAAGTGGAATTATTTTAATAGCTAAATTTATTTTAATACAATTTTTCTAAATTTTTTTTCTTATTTTCTATCTTATGATTATAGATCATGATAAATATGCAGATTGCAGTACTGCAATAAAAATTGTATGTTTATATTTGAAATTTTTGAGATTTTTTAAATTCAAATCATTTTTTTCGAAAAAATTAAAAGTTGAATAACTTTTCGTGCATTTATTGGAAAACTTTACAATGATAGCAATTACACCTGAAATTTATGCAAATAATACAAATATATTTAAAATATATAAAATATTTTAAATATAATTAAATTTTAAATATAATTGAAGTCATTCCGACTTCAATTCGCTTAAAATTTTAAAAAATTTAATATTATTTTTTTTTCAATTTAAATATTTAAATTTGTGCTTGTTTCTCCCAAAAAATTGTCAGTTGAAAGTGTACTTACAATTCCGCTATTTTAGCACATTTTAATTTTGCTACGACAAAGTCAGTATAACGGAAAAGATCCATAATTTATTATATAAAATATTAAAATTTATAAAATGTGGAATTATTTTAATAACTAAATTTATTTTAAAACAATTTTTCTAAATTTTGTTTCTTATTTTCTATTAGAAAAACTTTCGTTAATTATTTTTCATCATTTTTGTTTTTGTTCGATTCTTATTGATCGGGCACGCTGTCGAATTTGACAATCTTGAAATAATTGTGCAAGCAAGAAATTATAAATGCTGGTTGACAACTGAAGCTGTTGCGATTTGGATATTAAAATTAAATAAATTAATATAAAATTCAATATTAATATTAATATAAAATAAGATCAGGTTAAATGTACAAAATCTTAAAATTCCATAGCTTAAAATGTGTAAAATCTGATATTGCATTACATTATTTTATGTTTCAAACTGTCCTGCAGATGTTCACAATCAACAAGTTTAAATAAAAACTTTTTCATTTGTTTGACATATACTGACTGGGTCAAGACCTTAACCAACGTACAAAATTTGAAAATAAATATCAATATGTGTCATTCTACTTCAATTATTTTCTTCTGTGTATTTCTGATACTCTGTTTATTAAACAAATTCGCATATATTCAAGAAGAATTTACAGACAATTTTATATGAACATTTTGTTATAACAACTAAAACGCCAAAAATAAAATTGTTCATTCCGATTTTAACGTTAATGTTCAGTATTTTTTGTCCAATTGATAATTTAAGATTAATTATGTAAACTCTTAAAATTGTATCAAATGCTTCTAAAAATGAGCAATAAAATTAAATTTGAAAATATAGAATGTAAAGCATTATTTTCAAGAAAACTGTTATTTTTCTGAAGTACAAAACTTGGTCTTTGAGCTAAACTGGTATTATCATTTACGGCAATCATTGACCTTACAACAATGGATGGATTCGAATCTAAAGTAAACATGATATTTAGATAAACTTTTATTTTAAAAAATGATTTTTTGAAAGATGATGTATAAGAAATCGTTAAAATCATGCTAATAACAGGAAAAGTCTTTCATTAAATCTAAATGATAATAAAGCCGATGAGTCGAGTGATCGTCAGATAACATTAAAAGAATCGAATTGTGAAACTAGGTATTGGACCAGTAGCTGATGACGTCCACCTATACTGAAATGTAGCGTACTGCTGATGCCTTATAGAAAGGAGGATTAAAGTAGTGTGAAGAATAAAAATAGTCATCAAAATTTAAATACTAACAATGACTGCAGAAGTATATCAACTTAAAAACAGCGAAAGTTTTAATAATTTTGGCATAGAATTTATATAATTTAAATTTGTATATTTATATATTAATATCACACTATATTATATATTAAATACTTTGCAAAATATTGAATATGCTATGTATAGCGTATATATTACATGGTGTGCATTGCATAAATATTTGTATTAAAATATATGTGGTAAAATAATAATTATTTTATTTTTCCACATCACCAAAATTTTAAATTTTTATAGATCAATCAAAGTTATTTAAATTCTATAGTTATACATTGTCTACTTTTTTAGGGATTAAAAATTCATTAGAAAATTAATTTATAATGAATTGAAAGCTAATTTTCGGAAAGTATGTTCAAATATGTACTTTCTTCTCTCAATTACAGTCATATACTTACAAATCTCATTTCATTATTATCAGTGAAGTGTTGTAGGAACAAACAAAATATAGAAGACGTCTTTGCAATATCCAGCTCAAGTAAATTTGATGATATTAAGGAGTTTTTAGACATTAGCATTTTAGTGTATGACTTTAAAATTACAATACATTGTACCTCACGTCTATGCGTGACAATATCTCGAATGTTTTATCTCAAAATATTCTCATTATAAATCGAAACTCAAACAACTCAAGACTAGGAACTACCATAGTTATTTTGAAATTAATTACATGAGCAAACGTTTATTACCATTTACCTGTCTACTTAAGAATATAAATTTACAATTCGTCCTTATCTGTAAATAAATTGACAATGAAATCATCGAAACCATCACAGGTCTTTCGTTGTTGAACAATCATGTCGATATAATCAGATCGCTCTTCATAGCTAGACAATTACGATTAAGGAAAGAAAACTTTTAGACATTATTGTAAAATATGATTTATGTAATCGGGACATGAGCATTCAATACACTATTCTATATACACGGATTATATTTATTATTTTATTTTATTTTTATCGTAAAATTTATCGTTCAAATTTAACGATTGATGATCTTTATTATAAAATTATATTCTGCGTATTCTAATGGAGTAAATTACTGAACGTTTAAATTACATTTTAAAAACATTTATCACATTTTTAAATTAGGTTTATTATAAAGATAACAAATAAATTTAATATTTATTGTATTATTTTAATACAAAAATAATAATTTTATTTTAAATTCAATTTATTAAATGAATTTAATTTATTTAAATATAAGTGTAAATAAATTCCCTTAAATTACAATTAAATTACTGAACTTTAAGATTAAAATTATATGGATTTTATTATCTTGATTTTGCAATATTTCATTAAGGTAGTTGTGGCGATACGGTAATATCACAATAATAAATATTTTATCTTTAAAAATATCAAACATTGAATTGTAATTCAAATTTTTAATAATAAATTTTTGATTTCTTGAATACACAGTGAACTATAAATATCGAATTAAAAAATTCTTTGTTGAATACTTTCGTTGTAGAACGTTTCGGGTTAAAAATCACTCAACTATACTTAATATATTTAAGTATTGTTGTTACTATACTTAAATATATACTTAAATATATTATTAGGTATAGTATTACTATACTTAATAATCAAAATATCGTTTGCAAATTAAGATAAAAGAAGTAGTCAATAAGATCTTATATTATAATAAGTTTATATTATAATATAATATGTAATAAAATAATATCAAGATAATAACAGCATAATTGGTGATGCAATCACAAAGCATTAAACGTATTGTTAGTTATTAAGATAATAACAGCATAATTGGTGATGCAATCACTAAGCATTAAACGTTAATATATTTAATGTCAAATTCGTGAAAGAATTCTATTATATTATGAATTTTATCTATAAACTGATCTTTATCAATTGCGTAGAGCAAGTTTTTAAATATTATATTAAATTACATAATAAAATGTAAATTAGAAAAATAACTAAAAATTAAAAACTCTTATCTAAACTAAATTGTATTATTAAATATAATTATTTATTAAATTGAACATTATAATTAAAAAATTTTATTATAAAAAATTTTAATTATAAATAACTAAAAATTA
>WNNJ02001987.1:0-15397 GCA_012934845.2 Pomphorhynchus laevis
TATTAATATTAAATTATAAAGTACTTTGATGGTATTATCAAAGTACTTTATAAAGGTAAAGGCGACCTGTAAGGCTTCAAAGAAAGTACTGTATATTAATAGAGAAATTTAGAGAAGGTGTCAAGCTTAATGACGAAATAAAGCTTCTGGAAAAAGCTGAAAAGAAACCATGGAAGATCTCTGATAATAAGAATCACCTAAGTTCTCGCATTCCTCTCTTTAAGTGGTTTACACACTTTTCCACGTTACTCTACGATCCAGACTTTGTGGATTTGTCATCAATCTCAATATATTCATTTGTACCATTAAACGTTGATCCACTAAACAAGTTATTCTCGGTTAATGAGCTGTCAATAGCTCTTCGCAATATGGCTCCTCGTAGAGCTGCGGGATCCGATCTTCTTTGTGTCGAGCAAATTAAACAATCTTTCTTCTGTCTTGCTCATTTTTGGACATACTTCTTTAATTGTCTTTTATTAGGTGCTCCATTTCCATGTGGTTGGAGAGATGGTATTATCAAAGTACTTTATAAAGGTAAAGGCGACCCAGAATCAGAAACTCCTATCGTGGAATCACACTTCTGAATCATTGCTATAAATTTTTAACACACGTTATTGCTTCCAGATTAATTCAACTAAACAAGTTATTCTCGGTTAATGAGCTGTCAATAGCTCTTCGCAATATGGCTCCTCGTAGAGCTGCGGGATCCGATCTTCTTTGTGTCGAGCAAATTAAACAATCTTTCTTCTGTCTTGCTCATTTTTGGACATACTTCTTTAATTGTCTTTTATTAGGTGCTCCATTTCCATGTGGTTGGAGAGATGGTATTATCAAAGTACTTTATAAAGGTAAAGGCGACCCAGAATCAGAAAACTCCTATCGTGGAATTACACTTCTGAATCATTGCTATAAATTTTTAACACACGTTATTGCTTCCAGATTAATTCAACTAAACAAGTTATTCTCGATTAATGAGCTGTCAATAGCTCTTCGCAATATGGCTCCTCGTAAAGCTGCGGGATCCGATCTTCTTTGTGTCGAGCAAATTAAACAATCTTTCTTCTGTCTTGCTCATTTTTGGACATACTTCTTTAATTGTCTTTTATTAGGTGCTCCATTTCCATGTGGTTGAAGAGATGGTATTATCAAAGTACTTTATAAAGGTAAAGGCGACCCAGAATCAGAAAACTCCTATCGTGGAATTACACTTCTGAATCATTGCTATTAATTTTTAACACACGTTATTGCTTCCAGATTAATTCAACATTGTCATGATTCTCTCCCAGAAGAGCAGTATGGTTTTCGACCTAATAGATCAACGACAGATGCAATAAACACTGTTAGACGATCTGTAATAGACGCATTTCAACAACATCGATCTATTTATGTTATTTTTATTGATTTCCAAAGAGCTTTCGACTCAGTTGATAGAAAACTTCTCTTAGAAAAGTTAGCGCGTAGTGTAGGTTTAGGCGGTCCTATTCTTTATTTATTGAATTCTATTTTGCAACCAAACGTTCTTCGCATTTTTGACGGCATAAATTATTCGAATGAGTTTCTTGCCAATCGTGGTGTCCTTCAGGGCGACCCTCTAAGTCCTTTGTTATTCAGTTTCTTCATTGCTGATCTTCCTAGCAGTCTAAGTCACAATCTTTTAGATATTTCATGTGTATTATATGCAGACGATCTTGCTATTATTTCCAAATCTATTTCTAATGCCCAAGTAGCTTTAAACTCGCTCTCAGCGTTCTGTTTTACTAATCGTATTCGAGTGAACCGTGAAAAGTCTAAGGTAATTAAGTTCCGAAGAGGAGGTCGACTAAGTCGATCGGACATTCTATGCTATCAAGACGCTCCGCTCGATTTTGAATCGAAGTATCTGTATCTTGGAATGTTAATCACAGCTAGATGGTCTTTTTATCAACATTTTGAACTTAAATGTGATAAAATTGTGAAGGCAACATCTGGACTGTCCGAACTAGGCAAATTATCTTTTGAGGCAGGGTTACGATATTTTTATATAATGTTGCTTCCAAGACTACAATATGGACTAGCTTGTATCTGGGTAGACTTGACTTCAGAAAACTTTTACCAGTTAGATAAGTGCCTGTCAAGATTTATAAAAAGGTTGGTAGGCGTATCTCCAAAAACTTTATCCACGGCTGTTCAAGTTCTAGCAAGGTTGCCTCCTTTATCAGTTTCATTGCAGAAAGAGATGAATCTTCCTTTGACTGATGGTTTTCTTAAAAATCTAAATTTATTCGACGGCAAAGTACTTAAACTTGATCAGGATATCTATCAGACTCCTGCTTTTCTTCAAACAGCTTGGCGTAGCCCTCTCGCAAGTAAGCGCACTTTAATCTGGAGAGCTTCGCTTGACGGATATCACCCCAGGTTCTGTAAAAAAGGAAGAATCATACATGAACGATCATCAACTTGTGTATGCTGTTTTTGCAACACAGCATGTTCATCACTCTTACATGTATTTTCCTGTGCTCATTTGTCTTGTTTATCTTTAAAAACAATAGATACGCTGAAGTGGGGTAGGCTTATAGGCTTATTTCGGCTGACGATGCGTACCTGTGTCACGTACAATCAATTCGAGCCAATCAATGAAATTTTAAGCAGCTCAAGAAATAAGAAGAAAGACAACTGTTCTGACTTTATATTTGTTATCTTATAATCTTTTTTATATGCCCAAGCCGAAAGGCGGAGTGGCTTTAATAAATCACTACATTATTATTAAAAATTTTAATAATATTATTATTAAAAATAAAAATATTATTATTTTTTTTTCAATTTATTTTCTTTATTAGTAAAACATAAAATTAAAGGTAACCCTCTAATGGGCCCTATTTGTCAATTCAAAAAAAAATAATTATCTGTATGTGTAGTTATGCAAAAACTGGACGATGAAACGCCGATCTGGATCCTCTAATGCACCGGGATACCATCCTTGCGAGACGGATGCCTATTCTACAACGCAGCGTTGAAATTACATCCGAATACTTAACCTCTGCTCTTTCGGCGATAGTATTCGCGATTTTTTTCAGAAGACTTTCCGTGCCCTTACCTGCACCTCCAGAGTTCGACAACACAACAGGAATGAAAGATGCTCTTTCAATTTCGGTTATTCTTTCTAGATATTTATTTCTTTTTCGGCTTTCGTGATACTCAAAACACGCACTCGGATTCCTTGATAAATTCGACGGCGCGAGCGCATTAAAAATGCAAACATCTATTAAAGTACGTTCCGTCTTGTCACCAAACAATCCGTTGCATGATATGTCCAATCTCGCTTCTTTATCCTTAGTAGTTGTTTGTTTCAAGAAAGTTACATTTGAAGAAACAGGCGCCAGTCGAGGTTCGATTTGTACAGATGGACATATCTCAGTAAGCGTGTATGCTAAGAAATCCCGTACCACGTCATGTCTCATAGATGGAAGTCCACCAAGTGAACACGAAAGCGAGTGCGCCAGAGAATTTACTGTACCACATTGACAATAGGACGGAGCGCTTTTTGGAAGAAAACCGTATCGCGCCGCCATAGCGTCTCGAAATTCATCGTTGCTTAGCCTTGAATTCCTTTCATGCGATGGATAAACTGAAAGCCATGATGATGCACCTTTGACTGACGAGTGTTCTATTGACCTTCTCAATAAATGATTGCAATTATCGAGAATATTATTGCGATTAATTTTACAACGGGAGATATTTTGAGCGCGGATTAGTTTAATTATCGTATCTTGTTTTCCTTTTAGTGATTCGCCGGAGTAACCTTCCAAACATGGAGCGCATAGGGAAGTAGATGATTCATATTCCGATTGAACCAATGCTGAAGGATCACGTATACTTACGCCACCGTCCCTGTAACTGAGGCAAAGCGTTCTCCATATAAATTCATCACTTGAAAGATCGATATTAAACAGCTTAGATATCATCATTTTTATTCTTTCAGACAGAGGACCAATCCAATCTACAGAACATGCACAAGTCCTCAGGAGATGCGACCATTTGTGCTGAATTGATCTGATAAAAGCCGTATACGCAACCTGAACATCGAGTTCACCCATATCTACCAACCGTTCAATGGAATTCGATATATCCTGCACAAATGATGATACAAACTGCTTAACGTAAGCGTATTTACCGATCGGGGAACCGAGAATTTTCACACCGTTTTCCATTATCGGAATATTGGTGTCACTGAATTCTGTTTGTAGCGATGTACTGTCATATCCGTTAGAGTAGATTTTACATTTTTCGGGATTGATGTAAAAACCATACTTCGGACCAAGCAACATTAACATTTTGAAAGCCGCCTTAACCATACTAGGCGGACCAACCATATTACCATCATCAGCATACCATAATTGTTCAACATTGGGGCATTTTTTTATAAGCCGGTATATTAATGGTAGCGTTGCGGCACTGAAAGCAGCCATTGAAAAAACATCACCCTGTGTAAATAATAATAATATTATTAAAAATATCAATAATAATTGAGAATGCAATAAGGAACACTCTGCTTCCTAAAATATGTGGAATACCATTAATATCCGGTTCCTCAAGACAGGTTTTCAGTCTCCCAGTAGGAATGGGTGGATTGGGAGTCCGCGATATATCGGTGATGCACGAATTAGAATACGGTTGGTCTTTATTGATATTTCATACATTGAAATCTGTTGACTCGAGGGAAGAAGCAATGCAAGAGACGATTAGAACGATTGCTCGTCAGAAGTCAAACTTTTGGGCGGCGATTCACGAAAGCATAAAGGCGTCTGGACCATCCATATTGCTCAACACCATCCCATACGCCAGGGAAAAAGGTGCCTCATTGTGGTTATCTGCAAGGCCAATTGAAAGTGAGGACTGTCGCCTTTCTGCTCGTGAATTTCGAGACGCGATAAATTCAAGATATGGCCTCACATGTTCAGACGTACCGTTATCGTGTATATGTGGACAATCCAACAATGTGGCACACGCGTTGTCGTGTAAAAAAGGAGGTTTGCCAATCACTCGCCATAATTCACTACGTGACATAATAGCAAGATATTTGAGCAGGGTTTCTTTGTGCGTAGCGGTCGAACTCGTCCTAGCTCCAGTACACCCATCGCATGTATTTGATTCGCCTAATACAACAAGAGATCGTGACGTTCGCTCGGATATAGTATGTACAGGTCTCTTGGGAAATGGAAATGAGCGGTCCTTCATGGACATAGTCGTATTCAACTCCAATGCTCCTTCCTATTCCCAGAGAACTCCTGCCAATGCACACGGTGATCACGAGATGAGAAAGAGGAATCATTACCTTGAAAGGATAGTTGATGTGGAGCGAGGGAGTTTCTTCCCACTATATTTTTCGACGAGTGGTGGAGCTGGAATTACGGCAACATTCGTCATAAGGGCAATTGCGGATAGAACGAAGGATAAAACGGGCAGGAAATATAATATAATTGTCGGAAATTCGCAGATCAATTAGTGTTGCCTTGGCCAGGGCATCATCTCGTTGTCTAAGGGATCCGCGCTACCATGTTCCCGGTTCCTATGAGTTCACCAGCAACCTTCAAATCGACACCCCTACGCAAATATTATCATCGCAGAATCCCTCTTCGCGCCAAGACCCTGGACTTGAGGGCCACTCTGCCAAAACATGAAACATTAATTTGCTGATATGCATAGCAGATTTCGCGGTAGACTTAGAGAAGTTTACGAATATTGACGATTTTTCTCCAGTTTAATTATCAATTTTTTGTTTGTTATAATAAATTCAATTTATTTAAAAAAATATTTAATCTATATTTATACCCTTTTGATAGCAGCTTTCTTAATTCACAATTTTCAATTAATTCTAGATTATGGGTACATATATGTTCATTTATTTTATCAAAACTAAGACTTTTACAATTGCATTCTGTTTCCATTACGTTTCTAATATTATCGTTACATATTGATTTTAATTCTTTATTATAATTACAAATTTTTCGTCCTAATGGTGATAGGAGTTTATATATTATAAATATATAGTATATAGTAATATATAATAAGTAATAATATAGTTTATAAATTATTGATAATATATTATATTATCAATATAATATAGGTATAGTTTTATTATCTGATTCAACCTTTATACCCTTCTTATCCATTATAGAACAATGACTTGTAATAATTGTTTCTAAACTCAACTCACTACGTTTATATGTAATTTATATTTAAATCATTAGAATTAACCTCTTTTATTAGTATATCATAATAAAGCCTTTTGCACATGAATACAAAGTTATTACTAGCTTTATCAATAGCTGGTATTATATAGCTATCATTAAATGTAGTAAGTTCTGTATACATATCTTTATTAATTTTATCTTTCCTTTTATAATTGTTTGTTATCAAATATATGTTTCCCAAATGTTTATCTTTGATGTTTTTTAGCTTTCACTGTTAATCAGCTTACCAAAGTAAGAACTTAAGTCATTACATAACGAATTGTAAATTATATTTACCCTTTTGACGGCATTTATCAAAGTAATAATTTAGGATATTAGTTTTTTATAAATTTTTTCTGGATTGATTAAAATAATGCGGTATATTTCACATATTTTCTTATCAATATTTTGATATGTCTTTGCTTATTAATTATAATAATTTATATCGTTGTTAAAATCAACTTGTTTTATAGCTTATTTTATATTTATAAATGAAATATAAATATGAATATATATTTAATCCTGATAAACAGACTCGTAATCTCGACAACATCATACCTCTTACAACTTTTGTTCGTCAAAGTTTACTCTTCCAACATACTCTTCAGATACCTCTTATCTATGCGTAGACAGATTTTCAAACATCTCAAAACACACCATATTATTAAAACACACAATATTATTAAAAGTAAATTTAAAATCATAAGCGGAAAATTTTTATGGATAATAATAAACATACTTTATATTAGAATAAGATACTATATAATCAAATTTCATTACAGGAAATATGTCCTTAGCACTTATTTGGCCCCGCTGCTATGTTGGGTAGAGGAATAGGAGCCGAAACTTGATGACATAATAGTTCTTCATTATGCCTTTAACTTGAATAAAGTATGATGCGTTTTACTTGATATTATTGATATTCCGTGATTAAGTGAATACTATTATTCATTGTTAGAATAAGAAATTCTCCTAGATAAGGATAAATAAATTGTTTGTAATTTTCCTGAAGATGCCAATAGAATTTATTTAGAATAAATAGATTTCGTTCTTGTAAATTTATAAAACTACGAAGAAATAAATGGATATTTTCAATACTTCTATTTATATTTAGTTAAATAACAAACTTAAACCCGTATCGTAGTCAATAGATTTTGATTAAATTAAAACGTTTAATTTTACTTATAAATGTTTCTATAACATTTATAAAATTGGATAACAATTTAAGTAAAATTTATTAATCAATTTATAGTAAATCGATAGTATATAAACTTAATATTTATTATTCTCATTACAAGATTAAATGTATATTTTTAACCTTATGATTAGCTTTAAATTGTATAAATTATATAGATTATACAGATTATATAAATTTTATAAATTATATCTACAGAAATAAAGTAAATAATTCTTGAGATAAATAAATTTAATTTTATTGATTTTTGATTGGTGTCATTTAATAGTAAAATTTGAAAAATACGTAAGATGTCCAAGTTATCTTTATAAAATACACAACATATTCACTGCTAATTTGTAAACATTATTTATATAGCAATACATTTAACTTGGACTTAAAATTCGATTGTAATATTAATTACTATTTTATTCTTTTTCTTTAGCGTTTCCCCGTGTAGGAACGGAGTCCACTGCTTTTGAAAATTATCTTCATTTGGTTCTATCGAGAGCGTCTTTGGCCACCAGACTGACACTCATTAGGATATGACGTATAAAGTCCGTTCATCGAGGCTTAGGTCTTCCTATCGGACGGTTTTCTTTCACTGTCACTGCGATCGGCTTAATTGATGGTTGGTGTTCGTTTGCGCTGAGAACGTGGCAGTATCATTGTAGTCGTCTTTCTCGAAATTCATTGAGACCATTTCATAATGTTAATGCGGCGGTTTTGTTTTAAGGATGGCTTGTCACGACGTCTATCGCCAACTTTCCTCCTTTCTCAGCACGGGCTTGGGACCGGCCATGGCCTAGTTAATTACTCTCTTGTAAATTTTGTTAATCTTGTAAATGGGACCGGCCATGGCGGAGTTAATTACTATTATTGTAAATTTTGTAAATCTTGTAAATTTTGTGAGATTACAAGTTTTGATTCTAAATCGATCAGCGTTCTTGATACAAGGGTTTCTGGAATGTTCTGAATTACAATTGAAAAGCTATTATATTTGTTACCCTATTGTTTGTTAATTTTTGAAATATTAATTTCCTCTATAAATGAAATGCTGATCTATAAGAGTTGGCCATGAAAACAATATGCGTTTAAAAAAATCTATTTATAACATTAAAAATAATATTTACTAACATCAAGCTATTTTTAGAATGAACTTGCTTAGCGACAAATTTCATTTGCAATGTGCTGCTGGTAAACAAAACTCAGGAAAGAGCAAACGAGACTAAAATTTTAATTTCATTTAAACGAAATACTCAAATTATAAGCCATACCTCTTTCTTCCAGGCTAATAATACTACGCAAAAATGTCGATGTTGATATTTAAAATAAAAATACTAAATCGTTGAATCATCTTACGGAAATTTATTTAATTACTAAATATAATGATAAATCCATTATATTAATATAATAATATATCAAGGAAATATATTAGTTTAATATTTACGACATGTTCGACATGGTATATTTTTCTAATCAATATATTATGGCAATGTTTAAATTAAAAGTTATTCGCTCAATTTTAAACAATATGAAGATCAAAGACTTACAGAATTTCGATAATATTCAATGACAATATCTAAAATGTGACTTATATATATTGAACAAAATAAAGTCAAGATACATTACTTATCTCACAAATTTGAATAAATTATCAAGCTAGTATAAACAAAAATTCAACCTGTTAGCTACTAATAAATATCTTCATCATCGTAAAATATGTGACAGAAAAATAAACGAATTATAATCTGATTTGTCTGAACTATCCCGAATGATACAACGCAACTTAAATATACCATATTCAAAAAGTAGAGCTTTGATTGTCAAGCTTCAATTCAAGGTCACCATAATCGTCTTTGGGTAAGTATATGTATATTTCATATCTGCACAAATGCATGTACCTTGAAAATCTGCAATACAACTGCAAAATGTATGTTACACATCTTTAAGTGCCAAGTATTAAGCGACACAGGCTTACGTTTTATTGACTCAATCAAAACTATTTTTTTTCCTTTTTTCTTGTTATATATATTTTTTGAAAAGCGAGGCCCGGGTTTCTTATCCACAGGAACTCCCCTTCCTTACATTGTAAATGAATATATTTTTATCAGCTGTAGTTAACACTTAATCTCCAAATGCCGAAAGGCAGGAGTGGGTAAATAAAATGATCAAAGAACAATGCTTATTAAATACAACCGGGTGCGGAACGCGTTGATATAAAATATCCGGTACTTTAATCATCTAGAGCAGGAGTGTCAACCATGTGACATCCGAAATATTATGTTCGGTCCGCCGAAGAAAATATCGATGTGATCATAAAATGTAATGCGACTAACGAGATTTTTGGTTTCCAATGCATTCCGCCTGGTCATTTGACAGCTCTAATTAAGAGCGATCTTATCACCGAAATTCTAAATTGAAAATATAAATTGTTAATGCATATAATCAATGTCATCTGACATAATTGTGTAGGATTATGAAAAGTAATATTTTAAGCAAAAATTTATCATGATTTCCAGACTATCATAATAATATAATGTAATAATATAATCACGTAATTTTATTTTTATTTTTGACATAATATAATATAATAATATAATCACGTAATTTTACCTTTATTTTTGACATTTATGAATCAGTTTTGTTGTATTATTCTTGATTAATATACAAACTTTTTTTTTCAGTTTTTACTGAATAAACATACATTCAATAATGTAGCATAGAATAATAATTAAAAATGTATAAGATAATGATTATATCAAAAAATTATAAATAAAAATGCAAACCGAATAAATTAAAATTCGTTAATGATCACCAATGCTGTCGACTAGTCTATTTGCATTTAATCACTCGTAATATAAAAGTGAAAATATTGACATTATAGAGTAATGTAAAAAGAGTGAAGAGATATTATATTGAGAAAACAGTAATGTCTCCTCCCATTAATTTGTTCCAATTTTTCAAATTCTACTTAACATTACATTTATATAAACAATACTAATAACATTTTAATATTTATGACAAAATCCTTATTTTGTAAAATAATAATTTTAATTATTAAAATAATTTTACCTATTTGAAGAGGAAACAATAAAAATAACAGATGATGAATAAGAATAAGGATCAGAGGTCATAAGGAGGAATACTATGTTATCAGGTTACGGCCCCTATTCCTCGACCCAACATAGCAGTGCGAATAATATTCTTGTTAATTCAAAAAATGAAAAGAGTACCATTTGGCAACACAATAAAAAGCGCAAAAATTTCTCGTGATATTTCGATCTTGACAAAGATCATCTTCAGACATCTGTAAAATCAAAAATACAAATTACATAATATTGCAAGTTATCTAATTTAGTTAATAATTGTTAGTGTCTGTACGAATCCTTCATCAATGTGATTGATAGTAGGATTCATCTCTTTGATGAATATCACTTCTAGAATTCGTAAATTCATAACATTACGTTCTTTCATTAAAGCCTTTGTATTATCAATTATTTTCTTTTTAGATACCTTAATGTTATGTTCATCTTCCATATGCTTCGTAATCGCACCGCTATATGAATGTTGAATCATTCGTGAATACAACCTTTGTGTCGTGTAACCAATATAAATGTTGTTGGAACTGACCTTACATTCAGCTTGTGAATTGGTATACAGTGTTGTGCGAGGGTCTTTGAATCGTACAATTTTTCAATATTGTGTGGCTAAGTTACAGGCTCTTATAGTATATTCTCAATTTTACTATATTTTCTGATGTAACTTATTTCTTCATTATATAACGTAATTTGTTTTCTTGCAAACGGGATGCGGATGTGTATTGGCCACAATAATACACTATTAATTCATCAGTATTTGTATGCTGATGTCGAACAATATGGTTCCAATATTAAGAATATATTATAAGAGCCTGAAACTTTGCCACATAATATTGAAAAATTGTACGACTCAAAGACCCTTACACAACAATGTGTACCAATTCACATGTTCAATAGCTGAATGTAAGGTCAGTTCTAACAACATTTATATTGGTTACATGATGCAACAGTTGTATTCACGAATGATTCAACATTTATATAGCGGTGCGATTAAGAAACATATGGAAGATGAACATAGCATTAAGGTATCTAAAAAGGAAATAATCGACTGTGACTGTGAGTTATGACTATTAAGTTATGACTATGATTCTATGATTACTATGATAATGTTAATACGCTAATACACGTAATTGTGAATAAGCATTCAATTAAACTGTAGGTATTAAACTTCCAACTTCGACGTGATTTTGAATCAATTTAATCTATGTAACGCCATTTCCTAATCTTCAGTACAAATCTGATCAAATAAGAGAGTCTACGTATCTTATATTATATATAAATAAAAATAAAGATAGATAATTAAAAATTATATAAGATGTTATATAATTAATATCAAGTTAAAATTTAAAATTGAAATTTAAAATAAAAATCAATTTTTATGAATCGACAAATAAATAATGTACAATGTAACAGAATATGGATTAAAGGTAATCAGGAGGAAGTGTTATGTCATAAGGTTTCGGCCCTTATTCCTCAACCAGCACAGCAGCGAGAAATATCTAAATAAAAATGTAATTCTTTATTTATTTTAAGAATAAAATATCAAAAAAAGATAAAAATTTAATAACACAAATAATATTTAGTTGTACATAATAAATGTGTACTACTTTAGTTTCCATGTCAAAAAGAAGGCAAAATGAATGTCTTGAAAGCGCGTACAATAATTTTAGATTGTGCTTAATGTTATTAGGTTATTTTTCGTTGGAAAATATTAGGAATGTTAACTTTACCTTATAATTCCCTATCAACGCTTAGAAATAGGGACAAATTCATCATGTGCAGTAAACTTGAATGTATTGTACGATCCTGTGCATTGTATTATTTTCGCGAACGGTTTATTACCCTCGTCAAAGACAGTACCGATATCAATGCTAATGCAGATGCCTGAATTAAATGTGTGTACATACATTTAGCTAAAATGCTATCCGAATCATTTCGTTTGACTGTCTTCTTCTATCGATAAGCTATTGTGCTTATTATCACATACTAATAAGCTTGTAAAGATCATCACCTTAGTTAGTAGTAAAAGGCTTATGTTCCAAATCACAGACCAGTTTTCCTGGATTATCTGTTTCAGATAATTAATTGTTGTCAATGCTTAATCTGTACAAAATATAATCTTTTTATGTGCGTGTATAAGTCACATATCTTGCTAAAGCCTTTAATGTGTAAGCAAAAAATCAAAACCATCAATATTTGTTTGTTATCACTCATATCATTATAAGTCAATAAACAATAGTTTCATTTATTAGTTCAAGACATTTAGGACGGCTTCAAAAACCAAATATAGAGCATTGTTTGCTACAATATATATAAAATGAACATCATACAGAAACGTTTAGTGTACATTGTTACTGCGTCTCTGATATTTACAATACTTTTTATTTGTCGTTTGAGTTCTAAGAGATTGCCCGATGAGCAACCACCACTGCTTACATCGGCATTCCGGTACAATACAGAAACAGTATGGTCGACGTCGTGCAGTCCACTAAGTCCGTTTATCTTCTCTTATAATGGGCCTACTACTGACTACGATGAATCGCTAATTTCCGTTAATAACCATAAACCAATTCCGCCGTTAATACAGCTCAATTATGACGATGTTTTGAATGAATGGCTTAGTTATGTTGGATCCTCGATTATGAACAAAAGCAATGGCCACGTTATATACAGTTGTGATCGCATTGGATGTGGTGGTTGGGCAGATAGAATCAAGGGAATTATTTCAGCATTTATATTGTCTGTTATTTTACAGAGAGGCCTTCTTATAAGTGTAGATCATCCATGCAAGTTAACAAGTGTACTATTTCCAAATGATTCAAAATTCGCATGGCACCAAAATCTCCGTGATGTAAATGGATCATCGATTTTCTTGAAACTTGTTGGCAACAGCGAAGATCGTCAATTAGTGAGATCGTCGATCCAACAGCAAAATTACACTTATTTACAATCATTTAAAAAGCTGTATATTACCGGTAATGATTTGCTATTTGATTTAGTAATGAGCGATTCATTCGATCAAGATCAATTCGCTAATATCGACAAAAGGTATATGGTTTTAGAAAACTTCTATCCGCAGCTGTATAATAGGTTATTTACCCTTGTACAACCATTGACTAAAGAAAAGGACACTATCTTATCTCAACAAATTGGTAATGCAACTTTGATATGTGCTCAGATGCGCATTGGCAAGAGCTCAACGATTCCCAAGGATGTTGAGATGTTGAAATCAAAGCACAGGAATAACATGCTTAATGATATGATTAGTTTCATTCAAGCTAATTTAAGTAAAAACTACGGAAATTACAAAATATTTATCACTACGGATTCAGAGGAAATTAGGCAGATTGCTAAAGATAGGTTAAAAGAATTGATGGTCGACATTCCTGGAGAAATTACTCATCTAGACAGATCGGATGTTACAAAAGCGTGCCAGAATTTTAAGAAAGTTATCTTAGATTTCGAAATGCTAAGCTACTGTCACACAAGTTTGATAAGTAATAGCGGATTTGGATATTTCGGTAATCTCAGAAGGCCAAAGCCGTTTCAGAATTTATATATTTATTGTCGCAAGTTACACATTGTCAATTCTAAAAGAGAATGGGATTTGATTCGCTGGAAGAATCAGCCATGCTAAAAATACGCCTTTTTGAAAATGTTTTCTTAGATAAATTAAACTTGTAATTATCCGTTATTTTTTGAAAATTTGAATCGCTGGAAGAATCAGTCATGCTAAAAATACACCCTTTGAAAATGCTGTCTTATTTTTAAAATGTAGAATTGATAATTTTTTAAACTAGTTTTATCATTCTAATACAGATGCGACTGAGAGTAAAATATAAAAATATAAGTGAAAATAAAATACGTCAAAAATAATATTTCAAGAGGAAAATTATGACATAATTATATTTAATTATTTAGTATAATTAATATGAAAATTATTATTAATAATTAATAAATCTATTTATTTTCATGGCGTTTTAACATCGATATGAATAATAAAATAAAAATAACAAATTTTTTGACTATTGCAATAGTCTCGGTGTTATGTTTTGGCATAAAAAAATGATTTTTCGGCTCTAAGGTCTTGGAAAACCAGACGCTAGATAAGAGAAATTATACACATTAATAGTTATTCCAACACGATGGATGGTAATAAGAACAATTGGAAGTTTCTTATTTATACTATCACACTACAAAATTGTTCAAAGAATTTATCCAAAGAAGATAATGTTGATTGAAAAAACTTGTCATTCTTGCAATTCACGAATGACAAAATGAAATTTGTAATATTTTTGTTAGATATTAATCCATTACCCGCGTTTGTTATAGCGACATTGCGTCGCTATTTTATTGAATATTTCCACTTGGAATTCGATTTTATTGGTGTGAGTTCTTATTGTTACCGTACCTATGTGAATTGTTTTATTTTTAGATTGTTATATATATGCTTGATCGAACATAATCCTTATCACACATTGTCTGAATATGCTAAAATGCCTTTCAAGACAGTGATTACCCTTGATGTAAAGCTGTTTGTGTGAAATTCAATTGGATTACTATTTTAACTTAAAATTACAGTTGAATTTAAAGTTGTTTTTATGATTTTGTACGCGAAAATGTCGCCATTGACATTTCCTTCTTAAGGATCAACTTTGTTTAAAGTTGAATAGTCACAAAGTAAATGAATTTTTTTTAAAGAATGAGTGAATCCACTTAGAATACGAAACAATAAAATTAACTAAAATTATTATTCTATAATGTTTGATTGGTCCCTAAAAAATATGATAGCCCAAGACATCTTTTGTGCTTCCGGTATTCTGTCGATTATTAGTTTATGATTTTGAGTTTGTCATACCCAAGTACAATTATATTCTTTTTGTGTACAATAACAAATTAATTTAATTATTTTT
>WNNJ02001988.1:0-31012 GCA_012934845.2 Pomphorhynchus laevis
TTTTTCAATGCGATCAGTCTGCAGCTCGTAAACGCTTCTAAGATTTTTGGCGGGATCGGCTCGGTTGCAATCCAAATTGCGAAACTTGCCAGCGACTGTGATAACATTTGAGATTGAACTCCGAAATGGGTTAGCATATGTTGCCAGGCAGTGGAATCAAGACCTGACGGACCTGCACCGCATTTGGTTCGCCCGCACGCAGAAAGGATACTATTCTCGTCAATGGCGTAAAAGCGGCTGGCGTGATGCTCTTTGGAGTTTGGATGCATCGATGTGAGCAACACTTCGTTTGGCGGAATTTGCGCTGAGGGATGAAGGTCCTGAAGTCTCGATAGAACTGATCTTCCATTTACGATTTCATCAGGGCGTAACACGGCTGATAATGCTTTTTGTTCTAAAACAGAAGTGGAAGCTGTCACCTTTCCTGATGTTAGAAGTTGCTGGTAGCGACGTATCCAATCTTTGCAATTTTGTGTTCGTTTGCTTGCTAGGTGGCGCTGATAGTAGTGAGTCTCCTTGTACAGAACTCCATATTCCTCCTCACACCAGCTTTTCAGACGTCTCTCCAGGACTTTTCGGATGGAGGAAACCCTAGCGGTCGGAATACGTTGTAAGATAAGCTGGGACAATACGACTGCCTTTTTTAGATAAGATATGTCATGATCACGTTCGTGAATTGCTTTTGAATACAACGATGCGAGGGTAGCAACAAAACGATGACTAGCTGAGCATATAGGGAGGATAAAAAGATTCGGTGCCCAGTGGGAGACATTATAGTAGATCTCATCAATGCTCAATGTCATTTGATTTGGGGCATGTGCACTATCGTGGAAATGTAAATTAGGACTCCTATTTGCAATGTTTTTATCATTTGAAAGTATTGATGTTGTCGGATTTCCCGAGTTTGTTTCTATTTGGCATGTGCTACTGTCGACATTGTAATCTGTATCAGCTTGTAAATCCCCCGTTCCCTTTGCAACAAGTACGCTCGCTTGTAACGTTTGAAGGATGCCGTTCCGGCAGTTAATCGCTCTGCAATTGAAACATGACGTTTTGCTCTTTGCGCATTTACAACCCTTGCATCTAGCTGCAGGACCATTACACGAACAACAAGGGATCACTGATGAAGGTTTTCCTCGTACCATTGTAACTGGAACAAACTGTGAGAATTGTCAAGATTCGATCGGTTTGAAACGTTTTCACGTACTCCGGGAGAGCCCTGGACGTACGACTTCGTTGACGTGTGTAAATTTAGATGGTGTATACTGTTTTCACGTAATTGTGAATATTAATTGTATGTTATTTATTGTATGTTATTTTATTGTAGGTTTATAAGAAACCAAAATTTTTTTTACTTCAATAATAATAATACAAATTTATTTAATGTGGCAAATGCGTACAAGCAGTACGCTTACAAGTCCATAAACAAAAATGAAAAAGTCAAGCAGATAAATTGTTAAAATGGGATCGGATTTGTCGTTTGAAGCACTGCAGGGAAGTTGATTGGCGGATATGAATGGGCAGATGATTCCACGATAGAGGAGCAGCCACCAGGAAGGAGCGGAGTCCAAAGGAGGTAGAGTAGTTTGGGACATGTAAAAGAAGGGAATTACAGGAACGCAAGGAACAGTAAACAGGACGAGAATTATCAAGAAAAGGAAGGTTGAGAAATGAAGGGGTATGAAAAGTTACAAGGCGGAAAGCAACGATAAGAAGACGAATTTGAACACGACAATAAATTGTAGGCAAATCGAGAGAAGCAAGATGGTAGGATGTATGATCAAAACGACGAAGACGGAGGAGAATTCGGACGCTGCGTTGACGATGCGTTGTAGGGGAAGAAGAGTGGATTTAGGTGAGTTGGAAAATAGACTAAGACAATAATCGAGTCTAGAAAAAAGGAGAGAAGATATGAGAGTCATACAAGAAGGGAAATCGATCAATCTACGAACTTGACGGAGGTTGCGGAGTATCAAGGTAGATGAGCGTACTTTATCTCTAACGAAAGGTTTAAGTGAAAGTCGGTTGTCAAAATGGAAGCCTAGGAAAACGAGATTATCAACGATAGGAAGAATTGTAGAATTTAATGATACGGAGGGAGGTTCGAAGCCGAGGCGTCGAGGTAGGATCCACATAATTTTGGATTTATCAGGATTCAGAGAAAGGCGAAGGGAAGAAAGATGATTGGAAATTGAGACAAGACAGTCCGAAGCGGAAACACTAAGATCGTGAATACGATAAACAGGTGCATGAGCATAGATGAGAATGTCATCAGCATATTGCATAACATGGAAGTTAAATTTATGAGAAATCGAAGACAAATCACCAAGAAGAAGAGAGAAAAGTATAGGGCCTAATACGGAGCCTTGTGGAACACCGGACGGAATGGACGAAGGATGGGAGAGAGAAGAGTTAGAATAGACGCGAAATGTACGGTTTGATAGATATGAAGAAAACCATGATACAGTGGGTAAAGAGAAGCCATAATCATGACGAAGGCGATGGAGAAGAATCGAGTGATCGACGATGTCAAAAGCAGACGATAGATCAAGAGAAACTATGACACTACATAATTTATGATCGCGCGATATGAGTAAGTCGTTATAAACTTTAAGACATGCAATTTCGGTAGAGTAATTAGAGCGAAAAGCGGCTTGGAAGGGAGGAAATAAGTTAGAGGAATAGAGATATGTATTAACTTGCTTAAGAACGAGACGCTCAAAGAGTTTAGAGAGGGTTGGGAGAAGTGAAATAGGACGGTACGAAGATGGTAGTGAGGAGTCGAGAGATTGCTTTTTGATGAGAGGACGAACAGTGGCGCATTTCCAGATGGAAGGAAATGTACGGCTACGGATGGACGAGTTGAACAATGTGGTTAGGAAGGGTAAGATAACGGAGCAGATATTTTTAAGCAAGTGAGTGGGAATTGGGTTAGAAGGAGAGGTTTTATTAGGTAATGACAGCAGAACCGAAGAAACTTCATCAGACGAAACGGGAAGAAGGTGGAATAGTTCTGGGAGGGAAGTATTTAAAGATAAGAGTGGGTACAAGGGGGCTATGGGTAGTAGGAAAAGTAAATTAGATAGCTTAGTTTGTAGATAAGAAGAAAATTCATCAGGATTTATATTACAAGGGGTAGATGATCGTGAAAGAATTGAGTTTAAGATTTTCCAATGAGATTTAGTGTTGGAAGATGACTCGAGTTGATTTCGCCAAAAGAGAGTACGTTTAGTACGTATAAGAATGAGATGTGAACGGCGTTGAGAAAAGTAGGAATCACGAAGATTTGGAGGGAGTGAGTTGGGTGAACGTTTAAGAAAGCGTTTATACATACGAAAAGAGTGACGGAGTCGACGCTTAGAAAGACTACAGTCAGAATCGAACCAAGGAGCATGGCGCAAGCGCTGGGAACGTCGAAGTCGACTAGGCAGAAGGTTATTGAGGATCGACGTAAGTTCAGAATCAAACAGAATGCAGAGATCATCGGGAGAGAGATAGTGAAGAGGAAGTGATAAGAGTGAAGAATTGAGTAAGGCTGTGCAGAGATCAGGGATATCGAGAAGCTTCCATAGTCGACTTGGTGTAGATAAAGGTAACCTTCTGCTTAGTCAAATCCGACATTCTCCCATGCTCCGTGGTTCGATTCTGACTGTAATATTTCTAAGCGTCGACTCCGACACTCTTTTCGTGTGTATAATTGCTTTCTTAAACGTTATCCCAACTCACTCCCTACAAATCTCCGTGATTCCTACTTTTCTCTACGCCCTTCACATCTTATTCTTATACGTACTAAACGTACTATCTTTTGGCAAAATCAACTCGAGTCATCTTCCAACTCTAAATCTTATTGGAAAATCTTAAACTCAAATCTTTCACGATCATCTACTCCTTGTAATATAAATCCTGGTGAATTTGCTCTTTATCTACAAACTAAGCTATCTAATTTACTTTCCCTACTACCCATAGCCCCCATGTACCCCCGCTTCTCTTTAAATAATTCTCTCCCAGAGCTATTCCACCTTCTTCCCGTTTCATATGATGAAGTTCTTTCGGTTCTGCTGTCATTACCTAATAAAACCTATCCTTCTGACCCAATACTCACTCACTTGCTTTAAAATATCTGCTCCTCTATCTTACCCTTCCTAACCACATTGCTCAACTCGTCCATCCGTAGCGGTACATTTCCTTCCATCTGAAAATGCGCCACTGTTCGTCTTCTCATCAAAAAGCAATCTCTCGACTCCTCATTACCATCTTCTTATCGTCCTATTTCACTTCTCTTAACCCTCTCTAAACTCCTTGAGCATCTCGTTCTTAAGCAAATCAAATCAGCTAACTAAGTCTACGTATTTAATATAATTATAAACTAAGCAAAACATAATAATGCTAAATCAAAAAGTAATAATTAAATAATAAAATTAATAATTGTTTTTAGATTTTCTATAATTTTAATCAAGTTAAAATAAAAAAAATGAAATTTAAAATAAACGTCATTTTTATGAATTGACTAATAAATAACAGACGTTGTATCAGAATAAGAATAATACATATCAGAATAATACATATCTCTTTTCCTCTAACTTATTTCCTCCCTTCCAAGCCGCTTTTCGCTCTAATTACTTTACCGAAATTGCATGTCTTAAAGTTTATAACGACTTACTCATATCGCGCGATCATAAATTATGTAGTGTCATAGTTTCTCTTGATCTATCGTCTGCTTTTGACATCGTCGATCACTCGATTCTTCTCCATCGCCTTCGTCATGATTATGGCTTCTCTTTACCCACTGTGTCATGGTTTTCTTCATATCTATCAAACCGTACATTTCGCGTCTATTCTAACTCTTCTCTCCCCCATCCTTCGTCCATCTCGTCCGGTGTTCCACAAGGCTCCGTATTAGGCCCTACGCTTTTCTCTCTTCTTCTCTGTGATTTGTCTTCGATTTCTCATAAATTTAACTTCAATGTTATGCAATATGCTGATGACATTCTCATCTATGCTCATGCACATGTTTATCGTATTCACGATCTTAGTGTTTCCGCTTCGGACTGTCTTGTCTCAATTTCCAATCATCTTTCTTCCCTACGCCTTTCTCTGAATCCTGATAAATTTAAAATTATGTGGATCCTACATCGACGCCTCGGCTTCGAACCTCCTTCCGTATCATTAAATTCTACAATTCTTCCTATCGTTGATAATATCATTTTCCTAGGCTTCTATTTTGACAACCGACTTTCACTTAAACCTTTCGCTAGAGATAAAGTACGTTCATCTACCTTGATACTCCGCAACCTCCGTCAAGTTCGTAGATTGATCGATTTTTCTTCATGTATGACTCTCATATCTTCTCTCCTTTTTTCTAGACTCGATTATTGTCTTAGTCTATTTTCCAACTCACCTAAATCCACTCTTCTTCCCCTACAACGCATCGTCAACGCAGCCGTCCGAATTCTCCTCCGTCTTCGTCGTTTTGATCATACATCCTACCATCTTGCTTCTCTCGATTTGCCTACAATTTATTGTCGTGTTCAAATTCGTCTTCTTATCGTTGCTTTCCTTTTTGTAACTTTTCATACCCCTTCATTTCTCAACCTTCCTTTTCTTGATAATTCTCGTCCTGTTTACTGTTCCTTGCGTTCCTGTAATTCCCTTCTTTTACATGTCCCAAACTACTCTACCTCCTTTGGACTCCGCTCCTTCCTTATGGCTGCTCCTCTATCGTGGAACCATCTGCCCATTCATATACGCCAATCAACTTCCCTGCAGTGCTTCAAACGACAAATCCGATCCCATTTTAACAATTTATCTGCTTGACTTTTTCATTTTTGTTTGTGGACTTGTAAGCGTACAGCTTGTACGCATTTGCCACATTAAATAAATTTGTATTATTAAAGCAGCCTTTTTGCCTCTTTGGAACACCAAAATATTTACAATCAGACAGAGGAAGCGCTTTTGTGTCAAGCGCATTTAAAATCATAGGTCAATGGGCAATTACAATCCTGTTCAATGGGTCTTCGAGCAGTAAAATGGAACTATATCGCGTGAAATTCAGTTATCGGTTTCGGACGCAAAATTACCAATACATTCTCGGACATTGTTGTGCCATATGTGATACAATCAATTCGGTGTTTGCTGTTTACTTCTACCAACGCAACGCATCACTAATTTTTGATCTATTACGACCGATGATCATTAACAGTCGATCACTATTGGCATTGTTTATAACAATTTATTGAACAATTGTATATATATTATTTGTCAGTTTTTTTGAATCTCGATTGAATACCCTTAGTTGAACCGGACTATGGCGACATAACCATTCCGGTAATTTATCCCATACGCTGACCGTCTCCTGTAGCTAAATATACGCTCATGTGGCTTGGCGTTAGTTGATGTGCACAATATAGCTCTTAGAGAGTTAAGAGCCACCGATAGGACAGAATTCCATTTCGTGAGCGGAACTTTTAATTCTGACATCGCCAGCTCTATAGCTTTCCATAAGGAACCATTTAGACGTTCACACTGCCCGTTACATCTAGGGTTGTAAGGTGTTGTGTAACTAGAGATGATCTGATTGCGTTGGAGAAATGAGCGAAACTCTCGTGACAGGAAAACGGGTGCTCGGTCGGAGTGTATACTACCCGGAGCGCCGAACAAATTGACTTCGGCAATATATACAATTGACTTAGGCAAGATATCGCGGTTTCAGCTGTGGTGTTCGCACACGGCCAGGCCAATGGAAATCGGCTATATTCGTCGATTGCAGTAAGCATGTAACGATTGGATGTACATCCAGGAAATGGTCTTTTGAAATCTATAGAGATACGTTCAAATGGTTTCGTTGATTTAATCAATGTTGACTTTGGCGCCTTATAGAACCTTGGTTTGAGACGAGCACAAACATTACACTTAGACAGTATATCACGGACTTCCTGAAGGGTGTAAGGTAGGTTGTGAGACCTGATATAATGACACATTCGCGTTTCTCCTAGATTACATAAAATTCGGTGAGTGTTCACTTGATATTAGTAGCAATGACTCACAATCTTGCACGAATGTCGAGATAGTGTCGGCACCTTGGTTATCGTGTCCCGGTCTGTATTTGATCTCATAATCAAATTCGGATAGTTCCAATTTCCATCGATACAGCTTGTTATCTTATATATTACTTTTTGTGTTAGCTGAGAATAAGAAGGCGATCGATTTCTGATCCGTTAACACCGTAAAACGCCTACCAATCAAATAATGCCTCAAGTATCCTAAGGATTCTACTATAGCAAGAGCTTCTAACGCAACTGATGACTGGCGCTTCTCACTTTTGGATAGAACACGTGAGAAGAAAGCGACTGGACGACCGAGTTTGGTTAGAATAGCAGACAACGAATTGTAAGACATCACTTTCAACGACGAAAGGGTATATCGAGCGAAATTGCAGTTTTAGCAGAGGATGCAAGGATATCTTTCAAGTTATTAAATGTTGCGACAGCAGATGGTGGCAACGGGAATATATTACAGTCACTCAATGGACTAATATGATCGGAAAAATGAGGGATCTATTGAGAGTTATACGTAAACATTTCTTTTACATGATCGAGCTCTTTTCTATTTGCAGGTACACGGATGTTAAGCAGCGGTCGTAAGTTCAGGATCTGGCCGGATTTGATCATTTTCGATTAGATATCCCAATATACTAAATGATTGTGAACAATGTATCGGTTTATCTGGATTGATGTGCATGTTGTATTTATTTGAGGTTATGATGAATCGATGCAAGTTGAAATTGTGTTCATCTTTTGTAAACCCAGTTATCAAATCTTAAAAAAAGTTTGGGATCCAAATACATACAAACAAAAATTTTAACAGCCTAAACACACAATAAATCCAGTTCCAGATTAATCCAGTTCCAGATCATTCCAGTTGAAGGTCAATCCAGTTCCAGATCTATCCAGTTCCAGTTCAATTCAGTTCCAAATCAATCCAGTTCCAGATCAATCCAGTTTCAGATCAATCCAGTTTCAGATCAATCCAGTTCCAGATCAATCCAGTTCCAGATCAATCCAGTTCCAGATCAATTCAGTTCCAGATCAATCCAGTTCCAGATCAATCCAGTTCCAGATCAATCCAGTTCCAGATCAATCCAGTTCCAGATCAATCCAGTTCCAGATCAATCCAGTTCCAGATCAATCCAGTTCCAGATCAATCCAGTTCCAGATCAATCCAGTTCCAGATCAATCCAGTTCCAGATCAATCCAGCAAATTTAACAGTTCTGACACACAAGGACGTCGATGGTAGGACGTAAAAAGACAGCTACGACCGACACCAACTGTGATCAACTACAAGTACAGTGCTCGACACAGGACTGCAGCGACTAGACTATAATCGCATGCGACAACAGTAAGTCTATAAAATCCTTCCTATGCAGCTTTTGTGCCAACAAACTCATACATGACCTCTCCCATAAGAACATATCAACCTCCAACGTGTCCACTCAAACCACTCCAGTCGTTTCTTATATCGTTTGTCAACCCACTGATCCTGTCATCACATGCACTTCCAATCCCATGTCTTCACTTTCTGACACCCCCGTATTTTCCCTTCTGTCTCGTTTCTCAATTACCTACATACCTCAATAAAAATCACCTCTACCAACCCCCACAATCCTTCCACTCATAACCTTTCCTCACATTGCTCACCACCCTCTATATTATCCAAATCCTCTTTGTCTTCCGCTGTTAAATCTACTCCCTTGATATCCTCAACTACCAGCTCTCCTATCGTGATCTCTCCAACTCACGTTACTCGTCCTCCTTTACGGAAACGCTTTCCTTCTCGCAAACGTTGCGTTATCGTCACTAATATCAATCCTCCCACCTCTTTATCTCCACGATCACGTATCGACTACGATGTTTCCGAATTCAGATCAATTATATCGTCTCTTGTTCCTGCAGATAAACCATCATTTTCCAACAACATCTCTCCAGTCTCATTCATCCGCCTAAATAAATCTTCTCAATATAATCCTACCCAGCCCCCTCTCCTAAAAATTGTTTTCAAGCATTACTCTCACGCGTCTTCTGTCCTCTCCCAACGATTCAAACTCATGTCCTCTTCAGCCACTCGCATTTTCCCCGATCGCACCCCCTCCGAAATCGCTCAACTCTCATCTGCCCGCATCGAAAAACGCCGTCGCGAGGAAAACGGCGAAACATCTCTCTACATCCGAAACATCGACGGAAATTTTCAAGTTGACCGCACCTGCCCAAAAATTCTATGGCGTTCCATCTCCCCTATGTGTCTTCTCAACTAGCCCATATAACCACCGCACACGGTTTCCGCCTCGGCCTCCTCAACACTAGATCTATTCTCAATAAATCCGATATCATCTTCAATCACTTCAACTCGCTGACCTTCTGTCTCACTGTTCTCTGTCCTCAATCCCTTCAATCGTTCTTGGCGACTTCAACATCCGCCTCGAACCCCCCCGCTTCCAACGAGTCCATCCAGTTCATTAGCATTCTATCCAACTATAACAACAAGCCATCTCCACTGCCATCACACATATTCTTGGTGCGGAAATCGACATAATCGCTGTCCTCGATCATTTTGCTGCCTACATATCATTGTCCATTTTCGATCCTGGTCTATACGATCACTTTCTCGTCAATCTTGATCTCAATCACAACCACACCCCTCCTTACACACCTACAATCCTACGTCGCTCTTGGAGAAATCTTGACCACTCCCTTCTACGCTCTGCCTTACTTAAATCGTCTCTATCCTATCCAACAATAACATATTCCTCTCATCACGATCTCACCTTTCTTTTCGACTCTGAACTCACATCAATTCTCGATCTTCTTTTGCCCTTCAAGCATCACCCACACCGTCGCTTGCACCGTGTCCTATGGTTTGACATCCAATGCCTATTCTCAAAGCGTCGACTCCGTCATGCTTTTCGAGTCTATCATCGCTTTCTCAGACGTGATTTCCGCTCGATCACTCCGTAATTCCGTGATACCTATCTTGCTCATCGCCGGTCTCATCTCCACCTACTACGTACCAAATGCAACTCCTTTTGGCAGCATAAAATCATAACTTCATTCAACTCTAAGACTCTATTGCGTACTTTTAACTCAATCCTTGCTCGCTCCTCTCCGCCGTGCAACATCGATCCCAATAATTATTCGTCATTTCTACAGAGCAAAATACCCAAGTTGCTCTCTCACACCGTGGTCCCCATCCAATCCCACTCTGCCCCGCCCCGCATCATCCTTCCGGAACTCTTTCATCTTATCCCTGTCTCACCTTTCGAAGTCGCATCTGTTCTTATGTTCTTGCCCAGCAAAACCTCACCTGCCGATCCCCTGCCTACACACATACTTAAATCCATATGCTCATCGATATCCCCTTTTCTCACAACCTTGTATAACTCCGCCATCCGCAGTCGTATCTTCCCTTCACACTGGAAATCCGCAATCGTATCTTCCGTTCACACTGGAAATCCGCAATCGTTCGTCCCCTCCTTAAGAAACAATCGCTCGACCGCTTACTTACATCTAGCTATCGCCCCATTTCACTACTCCCTACTCATTCTAAGCTCTTAGAACGCCTCATCTTAATACAGATCAACGCTTATCTCTCTTCATCCAATCTGTACCCTCCTTTCCAATCCGCTTTCCGCTCTAATAACTCCACAGAAATCGCCTGCATGAAAGTTTACAACGACTTACTCATTTCTCGAGACAAGGCTCTATATAGTGTTCTCATATCCCTCGAACTCTCCTCCGCCTTCGACATTGTCGACCACTCCGTCCTCCTTTATCGCCTTCGTTATGATTACGGCTTTTCTTCTTTCTCGTAGCATTGTTTGCCTCATATCTATCCGACCATTCCTTTCGCGTCCGTTCTAATTCATCATCCTCCCCTCCCATCCCTATATTTTGCGGGGCCCCACAAGGTTCAGTCCTAGGTCCCCTGATTTTCTCTATTCTGCTTGGCGATCTCCCTCCGTTTATCAAACCTTTTTCCTTTAACGTCATGCAATAAGCCGATGACATCTTCATCTATGCTCATGCACCCGCACATCGCATACACGATATCGGCATTTCTGCCTCCAACTGTCTTTCTTCTATCTACGAACGTCTCTCTAATCTCCATCACGTTCTAAACCCCGACAAGTCCAAAATAATGTATATCCTCCCCGTAAACCAAACATATCTCCTCCCAATGTATATTTTGCTTAATCGATCATCCCCATAATCCACAATCTCACTTTCTTAGACTTCCATTTCGATGATCACATTTCCTTTAAACCCTTCGTCCGTGACAGTGTCCGCTCGTCTAACTTAATTCTCTGTGACATCCGCCGTATCCGCCCCCTTATCGACTTCCGTTCTTGTATGTCTCTTCTTTCATCGCTTCTTTTCCCTAAAATCGATTACTGCCTTAGCCTTTTCGCCAATTCTCCAAAATCCATCATCCTACTCCTACAACGAATAATCAACACCGCCGTTCGAGTGCTCTTTCGTCTCCGTCGCTTCGACCACACATCCACATATTTTTCAACTCTCCTGGCCCACCATCCACATCCGCATCAAACTCCGCCTTATTCTCGTAACTTTTCCTCTCATCGCTGTCGGGTCCCCATCGTTCATCAACCTTCCTTTCTTAGATGACACTCGCCCTACCTCGCTATCGCTTCGTTCCCGTCATACCCTCTTACTCCACGTTCCCAATTACTCCAACAACTATAATCTCCGATCCTTCCTCATCGCCGCCTCGCTCGCCTGGAATCAACTCCCTATCGACGTCCGCCGCGCTCCCTTCTTTTATCACATTCAAACACATCCTCTGTTCACATCTTCTCGACACATAATTTACATTTTTGTTTTGTTGTGGTCATGTAAGCCTGCGCTGGCACGCATTTGCCACGTTAAAATAAATCGTTTTTACCAAGTCGTCCAAATACGCAAAGACACCAATTAAACCGTCGCTAGATATTATGTGATCTATGATTCTATGGAAGGCTTGGAACTCATTCGTGAGCCCAAACGGCATCCTTTTATATTGATATGGGCCTCCTGCAGCTTCGAAAGCCGTGTATTCCATATCATCCTTTGATAGTGGAATCTGGTGATAAGCCGACTTGAGATCACATAAACTGAAATACCGATATCGCGATACTTTCTCTACAATATCATCCGTGCGAGGTAAAGGGTATCCGTCAAGCAAAGTAAATTTGTTAATGGTCGATGAGTAGTCGATCACCATTCGCTTCTTACCATTGCGATTTGTCACGATGATTACTTGAGCACGCTATGGAAAATAACTCTTCTCAATGATTCTTTCCAGTAATAATCGTTGAATTTCCACTTTAATAAAATGATATCGTTCTGTAGTTCGACGTCGCGATTTGGTTTGTTGTGGAAAACATTCGGGCTTCAGTCTTTGGAACAATTTAGGACATGGTAATTGAAAAGTGTGGTTTACATCGGTATGTAAACATAATGCATTTTCTAAACCACCAAACGATACTTCTAAAACGAGACAAGAATGGATAACCGAGAATGACTTTTGCACATAAGCCATTCATGACATACATTTCTACGTCATTTATGACAGTTACATTGTACGATATTGTTGCTGAGCATAATTGTGATATTTTACATTGTCTAGTCTTCGAAGCTAGATATACTGTTTCATCACGTGGATGTGTGTTTAACTTACAATTAACTAGCGACGATACTGAAATGAAATTCGCAGCGCTCTCATTATCGATTAGATCGCACAAAATAACTCTATTTTTCCTATTCCTTTTATCACCATGACTTCTTGGTTTGCGTTTAACCGGATTATTATAATAGAGTTGTTTATTATGTATTATACTACTTCTGCCAATTGAACGAATTACGAACATACTCATACACATGTTCGTCCGCCGAGACTGCAGTAAATTCACAATCTTTACCCATGTTCATAAGATCTTGGAAAAACTGATCGACTGCTTGATCCGCATTCTGCTTGCTCGTGGAAAGTAAGTGACGGTTGTAAATGGTATTGCGTGGCTTAACGAAGAGTGACTCCAATGTTTTAACTGATTCGTCAAACGTTGTACATGTGTTAACTGAACTGTATAAGGATCCGCTGATCAAGTTAATAAGTATAGGCAGCTTCTGTGCATCCGTCACATTCTCCAAGACTGCAATGAAGGAAAGAAAGCATACGCGTTTTCCAGTGACTCCAATCTGCATTTGCGTTGGGGCTATCTGGACTGACATCGAGAATTTCCGGCTTCAGTAGTTTGTCCATTCGGAAAATGCAAATTCAATAAAATAAATCCAATAAAACCTAGGTTCATATGTAGTGCATTTAAATATATATTAAAACCACTTTCTGTCTATATAAATAAAATACTTAGTGATTTTAGTTTAGAAACAATTATTCTAAATAATGTTCTATAATGAATGAAAATGTATAAAGATGGAAATCCAATAAAACCTAGGTTCATATGTAGTGCTTTTAAATGTACATTAAAACGACTTTTTGTTTATATGAATAAAATACTTGAAGTAATTAAAGCACACTTCAAAAAATATTGTGGAGTAATCGAAATTAATTCAGGTATAAAACACTATTTCAGTATTAATTCTACAAAAGAATTTTTAGAACAGACAAAAGGAATAAATTTTCAAAATATAAATACATACGATTTTAGTACGCTTTATACAAATCTATATTTAGTAGATATTAAAGAAGCGTTATTAAAATTAATTAACCTTATATTCGGAAAAAAATATACATATATATGTTATAATAATTATAACGCCTATCTAACAAAAATTAAACCATCAAATAAATATAAAAATATGGATAAAATTGAATAAATAGAATCCTTAGATATTTTGATAAATCAAAATTATTTAAGATTTAGCAGATATTAAAGATGCATTAGAAAAATTAATTAATCTTATATTCGGAAAAAGATATACATATATATGTTATAATAATTATAACGCCTATCTAACAAAAATTAAACCATCAAGTAAATATAAATATATGGATAAAATTGAATTATTAGAATCCTTAAATATTTTAAGTATTTTAATATATTACGAGTATTTTTAATTATACAAAAGAATTTTTAGAACACACAAAAGGAATAAATTTTCAAAATATAAATACATACGATTTTAGTACGCTTTATACAAATCTAGATTTAGCAGATATTAAAGATGCATTAGAAAAATTAATTAATCTTATATTCGGAAAAAGATATACATATATATGTTTATAATAACTATAACGCCTATCTAACAAATATTAAAGAAAAATTGTGTTCAAGTTAATTACAACAACTAGATTGACATCCGGTCGATATCTATTCAGGGGAGTTTAAAATACACACGGTTTAATCAAATCTCAAGGAGTGTACTTTGTAGTTTTCCTACGGACGGAAAATCTGATTACAAATTGCCGATGTAAAATAGAGAACAAATAAAAAGTTAAAAAATAAGATGTAAAATGTACCATTTATTAAGCCTAAGTCTTAATAAACTATCTCTCTTTTTATATTTAAAAAACATAGCATTTCTCTTTTTATTTTAACTTTATAAATATAAATTATATAGAATCTTATATAAAAATTATTTATTATTTATAATTGTTTATTATTATACTTTAAATATTTATAATTTAAAATTATTTATCTTTATTTTTAATTTATTTATAATATAAAATATGTAGTCTCAGTTCGCTGATCTAATATGATATATATAGTATAAAATAGGTAGACTCAACTGATCTGATTCATTAATAGGAGTAAAGTTATAAGATATCTTTTTGTGATAATTCAAGCAATAACCATGTAATGTTGCTAACATTGAATATAAGTTTGAGAAATAAAAAAAGTTTGAGAAATAATAGTAAGGACTTTATAAATATAATCACAAAAACATGCAAAAGTAGTTAGTCAAAAATCAGTGTAGGGACGAAAACGGAAGATCATCAGCATTATCGACCTTTGTACCAAATTCTCTTCTTCCAACAATTATGGCCTCAAATCCATAGGGATCTGAGCCCTCCAACCAATCCAACACGCCGCTTTCCGACTGAACCACCCGGGGTCTTTCACCCCCCCCCGAAGAGACCAGTCGGCGCGGACTATGTTGGGTAAGCGAGAGACGAGGAGCTTAAGAAACCTTAGTCTTTGCTCTGGGGGACGTCCTCTAGAGAAGAAGACTAATCCCGAGATAGCACAAGTGCCCCAGAGGCGCACCTGGGTTTTCCCATTTAACGACAGATGCTGGGCCCATTTCAGAGCCCGACTAGCTCTCTTCAGGATACGTTTAAGTCTATCCAGGTCAGATTTCGCCGACCAGTTCACCGAAACGGTGAACCCCAGGTATTTTACTCGACTTGTGAAGGTAGGGAGAGGATCAGAGGCAAATAAGGAGGCTAGAGCAGAGAGTGCTAGTCTCTTAAGCTTTTGCTTTGTCGCAGGGGAGCCATAAAAGACAACCACCTGCGATTTGGCTGAGTTTGGAATAAGATTGGACCTGGGTAACTGATCTTTTAATCTTAAAAATAAACGGCTGAAGTTAGAGACTACGTCCTTACACCTGCGTCCAGAGAACAGGGATGTGGTGTCATCAGCGTACACCACTAGACGTTGATCACGCTGTTTAAATATTTTGAAGAGATTTATGGAGGCAGCAAGATACAAGATAGGAGAAAGAGGGGAACCTTGAGGCACACCCGTAATAGGGTAGAACTGACGCGCATCAGGGTCGTCTTCATAATAAAATCGCTTGGTGTACAACAGTACCTCCACCCTGTTAACAATTCTCGCAGGTAACCCGAGGGACCTGAGAGAGGAGATAACAAACGGAATGGAGATGCGGTCAAATGCAGCAGAAAAGTCAAGGAAAACAGCCATAGCAAGTTGATGGCTATTCTCCCGACAGAACTGATGCACTTCACCTACTGCTGAATTGACCGAGCGACCTTTGACGAACCCATGGAAACCAGGTCGGATTAAGTTACGCCTACTTAAATGATCGCGGATTCTACGCGCAAGCGCTTTTTCGTAGATCGATACGAGGGAATTCTGAATCGAAATGGGCCGCAGGTCTTTAGGACAAGAGATCGGATATTTCTTAGGTATAAAAATTCTTCGACTTATGTTGATGCCGGCCACATCAAATGGGGTGGCTAATAGCATTGTGACGGCCACCTCCCTTCTTTGATCGGCTGTCAAAAGCTGACAGACACGAGAAGAGAGTGGAGCGACGGTTTTGGAGGTGCCCGGAAGAGGCCCTCCCGGCATTGAGTATATCTGGAACAGATAGATCTCTACTCCTGAAGTCTCCCCAATGCGGGATTGGTTGCGGTGATTGAGTGGCTCCATAGTTGTGCAGGGATATTGACTCCTCCAAAACTCTAACAAGACCAATACTTCTGATCCACCCGGATGCTCTATCCCTCCAACAAACAAACTTATCTTTCTTGAATATCTTCAAAAGGAAGACTGAGAATGGTTAAGACGAGCAATACTCGCCTTATCCTTACTCAGCTGGAACCAGTACCTGGTACGCCAGTATTCTTTTGAGAGCGTCAGTTTGGCGGAAGAAGAGAGGTCAGGGAGGTACATCAGTTTGGCCAGGACCTTGAGTTTTGTCGGAGTGGGATTGAAAATACGACCTTTATAGGTAGTCGATAATAACGCGGTGGCTTGCGAAAAAAGATAGGAATTAAATCTGGTTAAACTCTCATTGCCAATTCGGGGGAAGCGTTGGATAGCTGCTTGGAAGAAAGCCACTCTGATGAGATCAAAGTGGAATCTTCTACGAAGCAGGGAATCCTTTTCTATCCGCCAACGAATCAGGTCAGGAGAGGTGGACAGATGTTGCCGCGATTGCTCTGTGCAGAAGGGTTTAAGCAACCACTTCTCATGGAGCAATAATAAGTCTAGGAGGGAATTCGTTGATGTGCAATGAAAGGAGGGTGACGGTGGTTTATGAATAAGATAACCGTTCCTGGCTCTGCGGAGTGCTGCATTAATCCAACGACCAGTTCTGTCGTTGAAGTCGCCTAGTACCATGTCGTAGCCTCCATCAATTATCCCATCCAGGAGGTCACGGTTCTTGTGAATCTCTCCAGGACGAATATAGACGTTGGCAAGACAGGCTTTTTCCGTTCTCAACGAGTAATACTACTAAACAAGACAGGGCTGGACATGAGTAGTTTAAAATGAGGGAGGATCTTAAGGAGCATTTAACTAAGGTCAAGAGTCCTTGAGATGAAGAGGAGTGAGGAGGGGTTATGTACGGAGTATAGTGGGTATAAATGTGCTTAGGGATAAATCGAGTAATGTCCTGGGGGAGACGGATAGACCGCGTCTCCTGAAGGACTATAACATCTGTGTCTTTACCAGATAGAAGCCTAAGGGCAGAAGCACCTCCCGAATTCCACTGAAGAATATTCAGTGAAAAAGGCTCGGGCTTACTCACTATTGTGATAGATTAGTTGGACGGGAGAAGCCAACCTAGACAGAGCTAGGAGTTTGAAGTCGGCCCTTCTCATCACTAGCCCTATCAGGGGTCAGTACTCCCTGGGCAATATCTTCATTTCCCAGGCCATAGAGAAGCTTCCCAATTTTTATGGGGGGATGGTCCGGGCGGACGCGGCCCTCTTCTTTGATTTGGGGACTACCACATCTGCCGGAGTAGACGGAGCTGTTAGAAAAGCACCCAGCAGTGGAGATAGTATTTTTTGCAGTTGTGAGAAGATAATCTTTTTTGTGTTATCCAATAGAAAGAGGATGTCTTTATCGGACATTCTTTCGTTTGAGACTGAATCCGAGGCAACTTTAGAATAGGATTGAATTTCTGAAGAAGAGGCAGAGGTGTGCCTGTTACGATACTCTTTGAATGAGCGACAACGACGGGACCACGCTGGGTGGTCGCCGCCACAATGGCTGCATACAGGGATTTCGATACATTTGACGTCGTTCAGCAAGGAAGGACAGGCCTTCATGCAAACACCACATCGCTTTTCATCCTTGCAAGTGGAGGTCCAATGCCCCTACTTGTGGTAGTTGTTGCAATGCGGGAAGGTAATGTTATTTGAATCTATTAAAGTGAATCGTAAATTATATCCCATAAAGGGGTTAACAGCGTTGGAGCATAGCGTAAGTCCATATTTCAAGTCACAGGAGGCAAATGCAACAGGTAGCGCCACCAGACTTAGACTTAAGAGGCCTGATCGAGCCAAGTTTGAAGAGATTTTTCAGGTGATTTAAATCCGAAGGTTCGAGGAATGACGGAAAATTATTAATTTTGACAGTAGCCTGTATAGGCTTAAGCTCCAGCGTCCCCGATTGGGTCAGGAACTTATCAAAGAATTTATTATAAGCAACCATCAAGTCATGTGTTGCAAATGAGATTCTGATAGAGTTATTATGAATTTTAATGTTGTTGAATAATACCCTCCCAGGGTAGTCAATAGTTAATTTTCGTAGAAAAATATTGAACAGGTAATGGCGTTCAACTGTTTTAGTAGACTTGATTATTGTTAAATTTTGCAGTTTTTTAATAGGGGAAGTTCCCCCATAACGTTAGAAGCAAGTGAAAAATTACTCACGTGGTCGGTAGTTGAACTTAAAATTGAGTTTACCTTGTCCATATTTGAATCCAAAGTAGTAGCATTCCTTACCCCAGAATTGTTTGTAAAGCAATTGTTCTTAGGCTCAATTGAAACTACGTCAACCAGATTATTGCTGTCCAAAATTTCGTCTTTTATAGTCGTTATTTGGTCTGAAAAAACCTCCCTTTTGTCCTCTCCCATAGAAAAACCAGCATTTTTTGCTCCATTTTTGCACAATTCAGAATTCTTTGTAGTTCTGACACCACTTTTTGCACGGCATTTTCGATATTAAAAAATCTTGAGAAATAATTAACATACATATTACAGTAAAAGAATTTAATTCGCAGACGTTTTAAGTGTTCAAGCTGATTACATAATACCTGATTACAAATTGCCGATACTACGTATACTTTACTGTTTGCACAACTAATTACAATACAAAATCATATCTGAATACAATCAAACGACAACGCAATTAACTACACAAATGGAAGGAGGAAAGCGTCCTTGTCACCTATGCCAGAGAAACATTGCATTGACATTTAGTGAACGCTTTCGCTTCCACAAGTTTGGAGGTTTAAGATGTGCCGGTTCCGGCAAAGGAATCCTTCAGAGTTGTTTTGCTCATGTGTCAGAGGCTAAATACAACGAAGGCACCGAAGAGATCAATTCACCGATATCAATTCTACCCGTTCAATTCGAAAATACAAGTCATCTGTCGTGTGTTCAATCACACTAGCACAAAGAATCGCCAACGTTCATACTATTTCGTTTTAAGCACGGGTTCTAGCAGTCATCCATTTCTGTGACAACATTAAAAGCGCGCTCCAAATCGGAGATGTCGGTTAATGGACAAAGTTGCTGCTCTCCGCCAAATGGTGCTTCAGTTGCTCGATACCTACAACTTGCAAAGGTCGACATAAAGTCGAAAAGCACATTTGTGAGTCCATAAGAGCCTACGCGACAAACGCCCTATCGGATTTGCCATAGGTGAGAGCAATGTCACGCAAAAATGAGAATCGCAAACCGAACGGCAAGTCGGAACTTGCTTGAATCAGCCTGGCCAAGCACGGAAATTACGGGAAAACAGCCCAGCGCCTGATTTCAGTCGGAATATCAACCCCATCTTCACAAGCACGGACACTCCTGCAAAGACTGCATCCTCCTACTTAAGCAGATTAAGCAGCCACATACTCAGCTCGTATGGATGTAGCCCTAGAAGTGCGAGGAATTATCCCGAACCTACGCGAACGCCCGGAAGACATCCTTTTTAGTTTCCCTTGCAGTCGACTTTGCAGTCACCCACCCCCAACAAGCCGCATACCGTCATTCCGCCGCCAATGTACAACTCGCCGCTGCCAGTTGTACGCTGTCAATGTAAAGGATAGGAAAATAGGGATAGAGTCGATGATTCGGGGTACATGTTTTCAGCCGCCGTAGTCGAGACCTTTTGTGGATGGAACGACGAAGGAAACAGGGTGATCAAGCTGGTTGCGAACAATATGATCAGTACAAGTTGAATGGGATACTCTATGACGGTCACACGATTATATCAGCACATCTCGATCGCACAAATGTGGAGCAATGCAAAAACCATGATATTTTCACTCGATCGGCTTACAATATTGGCCTTTAACCACATCAACAGGAAACACATGAACCTAAGGAACGCCTATTCGAGCCAGACGATAGTCTCAACAAGAACTTGTCAGTAGAATTTACATACCGATGCTGTGATGCACCTATTACGCGATATTCAAAATGTGCAAATAACGATTCAGATGCTGTTGAAGGCCTGTTACCCGCTTACGACAAATTTCAATCAAAATCTTTGAATGACGGAGAAAAGCCATATTCAGTTATATAAACCATGAACCATGCAAATTGAACCATGTAAATTGTCGATGCATTATAAGACAATGAAATGATCCCAGAACAGTTTAAATAACGCCGATCAGTCAAAACGATCATTACTTGTACATGACCCAGCACATATTGACGAACTGCTCCACCACCTAATAATAGGATCAATTTTGATAGTGGAAACGAAATTAGTAGCAATCAAAAGAAGGACAAATTGCCGCCTAGGGACAAGAAATTTAAAAACGATTTGCTTGAGCAGATTCGCAACAAAGCTTTTAACCTTCCAAAGGGGTCGATAACGGTAAGATCATCAACAAATGATCCCTTAGAGAGCATGTCGAATCCCATATCATTGCATACAGCCTTAACTCATTCACTTAAAATGCAACGCGACAGATTTCACATTGACATCGACGATCAAGCATCAAATACTGGACACTTAAATATGTGCGTTGATTGGTTGTCACCAGAAAATAACTCAGTGGACATCATTAATAAGAAAATTAACCGAAAACAACGATTAAAGGGAGCTAATGCTAGCTCAACGAATTGAATAACAACTACTCAGCAACTACGATTGGAAAATATTGATAAAAGAGACAGGGGTGCGACGCCACCCGGCAAACGCCTCGGGAAACCACGTCGGAGATGTAGTTTTAATAGCAATACCTACAACGAGTGTACCGCAATTGACACGCTGGTATCAGCGAGACGAATCGATGATAATCGGTCTAAACAAAGTATTTTGCTTTGTAGAACTAGTGAGACCGATATTCAACAACATTCATCTGATACGGAACAGAATAAGCCAGCGAAAGCCAAGAGCTTGTTGACTCAAACCCCATTTCGGAAAGTCAGCCAAATTCAATCGTATAGTTTTTATCACGTTGACGGGAAAGACCATATTGTTCTGGATTCGTTTATTATCGATATTCAAGATTTGCAGAGTAACTCGGCTTTTATGACATATACTATCAGCAATTACGCGAACAGTGTAGTGCTCAAATAAGCGAACAGGGTGCAGTCGTAGACGTGATGACACAGAAATCACAAACACTGGATTACGCAACTAGCAGTATACAAACTATCGGCAAATTCGCAGACAGCTATGCAGTAGAATTAGCGATGCAGCATATTCTGCTATTTATTATTGACGGCAACAACGCTGATGAGAAACTTCCTCTAAAGAGCGCTCTAGTGAAGGACTGCGGTACTGGTAACTAATATTGCACCAAATACGACGGACGAAAGAAACACGACCCATGTAAGTAGACTCACGCTCTACTTACAGCCGCAACGCTGTAAAACGGATGAAGAATTTACCTTTGTTTTAGCTGTTTTTGTTGTGAGATATAATCTCGTAAACTTTGTCTGTAAATTGTCTATCTGCTCTAAGGAATTTTATAACAAATACTTAAAGTAATTAAAGCACACTTCAAAAAATATTACAGGATAATCGAAATTAATACTGGTATAAAACATTATTTCAGTATTAATTCTACAAAAGAATTTTTTGTAAAACATGTAAGCCAGATGCGAAAGAATGACGAATGCCGTTTCATCATCACAAGGACTCATCAGTGCAGATCCCTCCCACTACTGAATGCATAGGAGGACTGGCAGACGGCAATCAATGAATGAATCAATGTGAATGATGTACTAGAAAATTTTCTAGTAACATCATAGAGTACTAAATCAGTACTACAGCTTCACCAAAAAGGATCATTAGCAAAAGCACTGGCAAATGCCAGCGCAGGTCTCTTTAATATTGGCTAACTTTTATCATGAACTTAAGGAGTGAGACCATTCCGCGTGAATTTCTTGTAAAACATGAATTGCCGTCTGCCAGTCCTCCTTTGCATCCAGTAGGGGTAGGGATCTTCCACTGATGAGTCATTGTGATGACGAAACGGCATTCGTCATTCTTTCGCGTCTGGCTTACATGTTTTACGAGAAATTCACGCGGAATGGTCTCACTCTCCTTAAATAAAAGTTAGTCGACATGTTAGCCACAAACTGTACACTACAATCAGCGTAGGTGGACCTCATAAGCAGTGAGCCTACGCCTACCTTTCGTGTTTCGATCCTTTAATTATCTGCTGAAATTTTCCTCTGCTGCCTTTCTGTAAAAACAAACGATACAGTTTGTGAACAAAACATTTCCACTTGTGCAAACTGTACGTTGTATCCGTCGATTGAAACCAAAAGACAGAAATATCACAACAGTTGACGGAAACAACCGACAATCTGTCTTTAGAATTTTCTTCGACAGGAAACCGGAATCTGCCAAGTAAATAGAATGAACAATTGCATACACGAGCGAGTATCATCATTTGGTCGGCTTCATCAATTATCCTCGTGTGAATACTTTAATCCTAAATGCAGCACTGTACACTACAATCAGCGTAGGTGGACCTCATCAGCAGTGAGCCTACGCCTACCTTTCTTACAAACTGTATCGTTTGTTTTTACAGACAGGCAGCAGAGGAAAATTTCAGTAGATAATTAAAGGACCGAAACACGAAAGGTAGGCGTAGGCTCACTGCTGACAAGGTCCACCTACGCTGATTGTAGTGTACAGTGCTGCATTTAGGATTAAAGTATTCACACGAGGATAATTGATGAAGCCGACCAAATGATGATACTCGCTCGTGTATGCAATTGTTCATTCTATCAAGTAAATATAAATATAGATAAAATGGTGTAAATAATTAAAAAAAGATAAATACAGGAGAACGTTTGTCTTCATCGTAGAGAAATGTCATTCTTTTAGCAAGACTTGCTGCTACCACCAGCCTACCATGTTCTTGCCCTTTGGAGCCGTAGCCAGAATGCTGACAGCATTTCCACGTTGGATGGTGATGCTAACGTTTTGGAGGAGGTATGAAGTTGCACGTGAATATCTGGTAACGTGCTTCAATCTTTTTCCAATCTCCTTAACAAGAGCCAAAGCGGAAGAGCCCAGTGATCCATAATTCTCTACTCCAAAAGGGCAAAATTGTATTAGAATCCTTAAATATTTTAATAAATCAAAATATTTAAAGGTATGTACATCTATATATAGACAAATAAAAGGTGTTCTAATGGGTAATAATAGCCCAATTATTGCTTACTTATTTCTAAGCTTTATCGAATATGAATTTGTTCATAACTGCTTAAAAAATAAATCTAAATTATATAAAGATATGAAATATATGTTTCGATATATTGATGATATATAATTCTATATATCATGGTATTTAATTATATCTATGGTATTTAATTATATCTATGGTATTTATAGATGGTATTATATCTATGGTATTTATATTTATCATAATATATTATAATATATTATAATATATCATAATATATTATATTATATTTATATTTACATTTATCTATGGTATTTATATCTATGGTAATTATTAATTATATCTATGCTATTTAATTCTAGTAGTTTTTATTGAATAAACGAACAAATTTATCCAGGTAGCCTCATTCTTAATAAAAGCAATATTAATTATAAATAAAGTATATTTCTTGATATGAGCATTAAATTAATATAATTAATTAAAACTACTATTAATTTATATCGTAAAGATGACATATTTAAATTTACAAGAAACATATTTTTGCATGAGCATTCATGCATACCATATAATATAAAATATAATACATTAAATAATGAAATTTTAGGAATTGCAACAATTTGTAACGATATGGGTTTTATTCAAAATCATTTAAATAATTTAATAGATACATATTTTAAACTAGGTTACTATAAAAATAACATCAAGCAGAAAATGGTAAAATATATAAATCAACACAATAATATTAAAAATAAATTTAAAATCATTAGCGGAAAATTTTTATGGATGGATAATAAATAATATACTTTGCATTAGAATATAATACTATATAATCAAATTTAATCAGAGGAAATACGTCCTTAACACGTATTTGCCCCAGCTGTTATGTTAGGAGAGGAATTATGGGCCGAAACCTGATAGCATAGCAGTTCCTCATGATGACCTATAATCATTAGCTAGGTTTTATTAATTAGGTTTTGTAATCCTTACAAAACCTAATTAATAGCAGTTCCTCCTGATTACATCTAATCCTTATTTAACTTTCAATTTAGATGAAAGATGACAAAACCAATATTAATGATAAAGACGGTGTATATCTAGATATGAACATTAAATTAACATTAACTAAAACTACTTTTAATTTATATCGTAAAGATGACATATTTAAATTTAAAAGAAACATTTTTTTGCATGAGCATTCATGCATACCATATAATATAAAATATAATACATTAAATAATGAAATTTTAAGATTTTTTTGCAACGATTTGTAACTATCTTGGTTTTCTTCAAAATCAATTAAATAATTTAAAAGATGCATATTTATACGTCAATATACATTATTAGCATGTATTTGGCCCCGCTGCAATGTTGGCTCGAAGAATAGGGCCCGAAACCTGATAGCATAGCAGTTCCTCCTGATGACCTCTAATTCTTATTCTGATACAACGTCTGTTATTAATTAGTCAATTCATAAAAACGACGTTTATTTTAAATTTAAATTTTTTATTTTTTATTTTAATTTTTATTTTTATTTTTTAAGGTGATCATCGAAATGGAAGCATAAGAAAGTGAGATTGTGGATTATGAAGATGATCGATGAGGCAAAATATACAGTGGGAGGAGATATGTTTGGTTTACGGTGGAGGATCCACATTATTTTGGACTTGTCGAGGTTTAGAACGAGATGGAGATTGGAGAGACGTTCGTAGATAGAAAAAAGACAGTTAGAGGCAGAAATGCCGATATCGTGTATGCGATAAGCGGGTGCATGAGCATAGATGAGGATGTCATCGGCGTAATGCATGACGTTAAAAGAGTAAGGTTCGATAAACGGAGAGAGATCGCCAAGCAGAAGAGAGAAAAGCAGGGGGCCTATAACTGAACCTAATAAGACACCGCAACAAATAAATATGAGAGTAGTTGTTGTTAAATTATCCATAACAACAACTACTTACATTTAAGATATTAATATATACAATCAATACAGTTCCAGATCAATCCAATTCCAGATCAATCCAGTTCCAGATCAAATCAGCAAATTTAACAGTTTTTACACACAAGAATGTCCATGGGAGGACGGAAGAAGACATCTACGACCGACACTAACTGTGCTCAACTACAAGTACAGTGCTCGACACACGACTGCAGCGTCTAAACTACAATCGCATGTGACAGCAGTAAGTCTGAAAAAGACTTCATATGCGGTTTTTGTGCCAACCAACTCATACGCGACATCTCATACGAGGAGTTAGGGGCCGAAACCTGATAGCATAGCAGTTCCTCCTGATGACCTCTAATTCTTATTCTGACACAACGTCTGTCATTTATTAGTCAATTCATAAAATATGACTTTAAATTTTATTTTATATTTTTTATTTTTTAACTTGATTTAAATTATAGAAAATCTAAAAACAATTATTAATTTTATTATTTAATTATTAAATTTTGATTTAGCATTATTATGTTTTGTTTATTTTATAATTATATAACAATACGTAGACTCAGTTAGCTGATTTAATCAATACCGCTAATTCTCATACATAAATAAATTAATAAATCATAAATTATTTATTCTCATAAATAATTTATTCTAAATAATTTAGAATAATAATTTAATCTAAATTATTAAATAATTAAGCGTTATTATTATGTTTTGTTTATTTTATAATTATATAACAATACGTAGACTCAGTTATCAACCTTTGTCGGAAAACGATAATCAAATTTAATTTGCTCGAATCAAATCATTACTAAATATCAGTAATAATTAATTGATCAGATTACTGTGCATTAAGTAAAAGAACTAAACACAAGCCCATAATTGTTCTTATTTTGAACAATTATTTTTTCTTATTTTGAAATAATTGTTCTTACATCTAATCCATATTCTGATACATCGCCTGTTATTTATAAGTCAATTCATAATTAACTTTTATTTTAAATTTCAATTTTAAATTTTAACTTGATATAAGTTTTATGAAATCTTATATAAAATTAATAAATTATTTATTATTTATTACATAATTATTTATTGTTTTATTTTTATTTATCATTATGTTTAATTTATAAATAATTTAATCATTTCTGATATGATCTTATCTAATTATATTTTTTATAAAAAATAGGGAAGTATCAGGGGAGATTTTTTATAGTTTGTATTGCAGCAAAACGATGCACAAAATGTTTAATTCAACACAAAAATACTCAAACCTTTTTTCAAATAGATATAAATTATTACATATAAGGCGTTAGCTGAGAAACTTGTTGCCTGATCAAAGCAAAACAAAGTTTACAAATTAATAAATCAGTAAATTGTCCGCCTCAAGATCATTTGAACTGGCATGATTCAAGATATCCGTGGAAGTGCGAGTGTCGATTTTCCATCTATGTTAGGCACAGTCGCTTGAAGCGCTTCATCAAAGCAGCAGCGACGACTTCCTCAGGCAACACATTCCACAAGTTGAGCGCGCGATGTGACAGTCGAAAGTTGGCGGGCAATTGAGAATGGTGCCTCTTATACAATTTTTCGATGACCGCGTAATGCCCTACTTCTCAATCCAAGGATCTCAGTAAATAAGCCATCAAGTTTGTTTACAATCGCCCATAGGCCGGACAATTCTAGTAAGACATATATGTCACGATTGGAATTATCCCTAGTGCACGCAGTCACATGTGGTTGGACGTTCAGCCCTAAAGCATATACTTAAACCTCTCTTCAGTACAGACGACACAGTCGAGCAATTCTCGTTTAGTGGTAGGAAAGCATGCAGGAATGCAGTACTCCGAATGAGGGCGGACTAGTGAAGAAAATAAGATATTAAGCATTGGAGGTGACAGTCTGAAAAATGTATTTTTGATATAGTGCAATGATCTGTTTACTTTTATCCTTGCGCGCTCACTATTCAATCTTGTCGTAAGAGAGCGATAAATTATTATATCTAAGTCCTTATGATGTTCAACTTCATTTAAAAACGCACTACCTATGCGATACTGGAACCACGAGTCAATCTTTCTCATTCTCATCAAAGTACATTTATTAACGTTTAACAGGAGTCCAGTGAATTCACATCATTCAGTAAGGTAGTCCAGGTCCTTCTGTAGTGACTGACAATCGATAAGAGTACGAGCAACAGTCCAAATTTTTAAATCAACAACATATGCTAAAACAAGATTCTTTAAACGCAGGAGCAGAGGTCATTAAGAAATACGACAAAAAGAAGTGAACCAATAACATTACTTGAGATACATCGGAAAGTACCCTAGAGTTCTTTAAAAGAACACCGCCAACTCTTACTTGGAATGACCGCAAATCAAATCAGCTAACTGAGTCTACGTATTTAATATAATTATAAAATAAACAAAACATAATAATGCTAAATAAAAATTTAATAATTAAATAATAAAATAAATAATTGTTATAACATTTTTTAAATTTAAATCAAGTTAAAGTAGAAAAATTGAACTTTAAAATAAAAATCATTTTTATGAATTGACTACTAAGTAACAAACATTGTATCAGATAAAAAATTATTAATACACTGAATGGTCTGAAAATGGAAACCATAGTGATCAAGCAATGAGACGATACCGTCATGAGGGACACGCTCAAAAGGCTTAGAAAAGTCCAAAAGACATAGTCGATAAGACAGCCAGAACTCAAGGCGTCCGTACAACTTTCGCGAGCTGTTATTTAATTGGTTAAACAAGAATTGCCGGCATCAATTAATGGCATCTGTGTTGTGAGAATTACGGCATCTGTGTTGCTAGAATTGCCGGCATCTGTGTTGTGAGTCCGAGAGAATAATGTTCTTCTTAAGATGAAATCGAATCCGCTTCGAGACTAGTTTCCCGAGAATTCTGGAACTCACGCAAGTAAGGCTAATAGAGCAATAGTCTGACAAACTAACATGTTGATGCTTCTTGGGTATCGGGACTACAACGGCTTCCAAATTTCAGGAATCCGGGAATGTTTGAGTCTGTGTCGAAAAACAAAAGTTATAAGCTGACAGAGAGAACAAGATAAATCACGAACCAGAAAAAGTGATGTCATCAGGGCCCTGAGAGCCAAATTGTTTCAACGCCTATAATTCACTGTAAATCCAATAATTAAATGTAAAATGATAATAATTAAATGTAAAAAATCACATGCAATATCGTAAAATAAACATAGAGACTAATGCGTCTCTCAGCACGGGCTAGGGACAATGACCGGTCCCTAGCCCGTGTTTAGAAAGGAGGAGGGTTGGCGAAAGACTTCGCGACAAACCAGCCGTAAAACAAAACCGTTGCATCAACTTTATGAAATGTTGTCTCAATGCTCTGAACGTCAGGACTACGGCGTTTCCCGGTAAGCGACGCGCTCAGGTACGGCCTGACCTGAACGATAAATCATCAAGGGTCGCCACGGCAAAAGCGACTGCGGGGAGTAACCAAACTAGCTATTTTATGAAAGCTGAACCAACAAGAAAATGAGTTCGAATCGCAACACTTAATGTCGGCTCGCTGACTGGTCGTTCTTTGGAAATCGCAGAGGCCATAAAAAGACGACGAATCGATATATGTGCAGTGCAAGAAACGCGTTGGTCGGGCGACAAATCTAAACAAATTGGTCCTGGTTTCAAATGTATATACTACAAAAAACCTAAAACGATAAGTGGCGTCGGCATCATTGTCTCCAGCCGTTTCCAATATAGTATTGCGGAAGTTCATCGATACAGTGACCGACTGATGAAAATCACCGTCGCGTATGATAATCGGATAGTTCAAATCTTTAGCGCATATACACTACAAACAGGATGTGACAAGATAGCTAAAGAAAGGTTATGGATACAGATCGACGAACTGACCGCCGAAGTATCAAAATACCACATAATCATCGCTGGAGATCTAAACGGACATGTCGGTGTCGCAAAGGATGGATACAACTGTCATGGAGGAAAGGGATTTAGACGAAAAGACGTCGATGGTTGGCAAATCTTTGAATTCGCGGACGCACATGTTATATGCATGGTTTATATGCACATGTTATATGCCTAGTTATATGCATGGTTTCAAAAACGAGCATCACACCTCATCACTTTCCACATCGCCTTAAATAAAACCCAAATCGACTATATCCTGGTTCGACGGGGTGATCTCAAACTCGTAATTGATACGAAATCTATCCCGTATGAAACAGTGACAACTCAACATAGACCTGTCGTTACAACCCTGAATATCACCTCGGCGAAACAACTTCGTGCCGAACGTAACGTGATACCTCGTATAAAATGGTGGAAATTCAAGGAAGCGGAATCCGACTTGAAAATATTACGCGCAGGACATGCCGATCTCACGTGTCACCCTCGCACGCAAAAGAAGCAAACCTTGGTTGCTACAATGAGAACGGCAAGATTATTTGTTTAGTTATTATGTTCTCGACCTTCATCATCCGCATAGACAGCGTTAATCTGAACATCTTACAATCACTGACTTTGAGAATAGCTGGCGGAATGATGTTGAGCCAATTCCAGAGCTCTCGCTTTTGAATATGCGTCATCAAGATTGAGGTCACTGCATTCTAGAAGTCGTTGTCGTATGAAAGACGATTGAAGACCTGCCACGAATGCATCGCGCATCATCAGACTCTTATGTTCAAGTGCTGAGACTGCTTTGAAGGTGCATTCCTTACTCAGGATTTCCAGCGAATCAATGAATTGGTCGATTGATTGCATATTTGTCTGTCTACATGTGCTTAATTTATGTCGCGCGAAGACCTCGTTTCGGGGCTTTACGTATAGCTGTTCCAATCGATTCATTGCTGCGTCTCACATTCGCATATATATATATATATATATATATATATATATATATATATATATATATATATATATTAAAATGCATTGTACGTTGTACACTATCGCTGGGACTCTCACAGGAGTACAATAGATTTATGTTTATCTTACGATTTACACCAGCACAAGCAAAATAGATTCAAAATTTTATTGAAAACGTTTCGCTCTTTGGAGCTTTGTCAATCTAGAGTGAGAGCACAATAAAGATATACGATCAACGATATACGATCGAAAATCCCTTATCGTGCAGGGGTATTCTATCTCTTACCAAAAATTCACAAGGAGCCCAGCGTACCAAACGATGATTAACTGTCTTTTGTAGGTTTCGCTTTTCACCAAATATGTGTTGCAACGGCTTGTGATCAGTTTCAATGATAAATTTGCGGCCCGCTATGTATTGATGAAATTTGCGTATTCCGAATATCAATGCGAGCGCTTCCTTGTCGATTTGATATTTTTTCAGAAAACTGTATGTATCCTTTAGATAGCTATTTGATGTTGACATTAAACTTTTTAGTGTACAGTCTAGGAATCTCGAGAGGTTCTCAGTTACTGTGGCTTTGTTGGATACGATAGGTCTTCCTTTACAAGGTCTTTCT